>JASAMW010002471.1:0-19791 GCA_030247985.1 Epsilonema sp. ZAB3_2 | reverse complement strand
TCGATTAGTCTTGGCCTACTGTGGCCATAAAGAAGAAATGACATCGAAGACACGCGCCATTCGTCTTACACTGTGGCGAATTGGTACTTTATGCCGTCTGACTTTCGGTCCATTTATTTTCACGAGATAAGAGCTGGACCAACTGACGAGATGCTGTTGCTGCTATGTACTGCCGCAGCGCGCTCTCTTAAAGGCAAAAGGACGTGCATTGTGTACGATGCATTTGTCGAGTGTGTATGGTGTGGTGTATTACTGTAGCACAAATTTGTGCGAGTACACTTACATTTGCGGTGAGCGCGACATTTTTTCAGCGGGAAATGAAAATTATTATCTCGCGGAGAAAACAAAAACACCACCAGGAGCCGGCGCCACAGAGAAAAATGGCGCGCACAAAGAAGGCAAACGAATGCCACGTTTTGCAAGAGTTTTCTCCCAATCAAGACAGTTTTTGATATTCCACTGCAAGGGCGGTACACATGTACTGTAGTTAGTCAGTACATGGCAACGAAATGACGGGGTTGTTTTGACTTCAGGGGCGATATTATCATAATCATTACTTTTTCAGATCGATTGACATAAAAATTCGCCATTATTGTAGCCAATCAAATACATATCCACCTAGGGCCATTATTTTTAGTTTGTTTAGTTTTTATTTTCGGCCAGGGTCACGTAGTCCGACATTTCGATCGCACATTTTCGGGAACCTTTGATCTTCTTTTAATTTTTAGGTGAGCAAAAATTTATTCGAATTTCAGGAACAATATCACTCATTCGGCCGCCAAGCTTCGTTACCCTTTGTCTCAAGAAGTGCCACCCTTGCTGCCTGCTAAATTGTCTTATCTATTGGCCCCCTTTGTGCCATAATGCGCAGGAGCACAAAATTCTTACCCGTCACCAATAAACTTGTCCAATCATTATTTCATGACTGGTGTGGGGCGTTCACAAGTGACCTATAGCTTAGAAGCGATCGCTAAGGTTTCAGGGGGCTTTTTTTGAACCCACGCCGCGCCGTTGCTCCTATGCTTTATTCTTTTCGAAACAACCAGCTAAGCTACATACAGCTACTAGGTACTCGCTGCTGTTAGCTGAAGAAGCGCGCATCATTAGGGAAACAACAAACAAACATTGATTTTTGCATTTATCATCGAACAGGCTCTTGCTTGCTGCAGCTCTACCAGTGGCGGTACGGGTAGTGCGGGGTAAAGCCAGACAAAAAGCTTTTCCTAAACCGTACTACATGTATAGCATACTACGTACATTGTGTAGCTAACGATAAAGTTGCTCTCATTAAGCTTAGAACTTGGTGGGCTGTACCTGTACGGTAGCGTACATGTACTGTAGATGACAAGAAAAGTCTGTGTTTCGTCCTCTGTCCGGCTTTACCCCACTCTACCCTACTCGGCTCTGTTCTAGCTGGCCCAGTTAGCTGCGCGATTTTCAAAGGATGCCGCCTAGTTTAACAAGGCTGCCATACGGCTTCTTTGTAAGCCTTATCAGTTCGCCTCCACCCTTTATTTGACTGGACACGTTACACACTGCACGATGTTTGAGGCTGCTTATCTCTTTGCCTGTGCGCGCTTTTGTCTTCTTATCCCCCATTTTGCTTCGTCGGAGAAAAAATTGCTCTCCCTCCTGGTTATTTATTCCCCCCACTTGTTGCTACCTAATTTCTGCCGACAAGACCAGGAGAGATGGGACGGGAAAAAGACGGCAAGAAGAGTTTCGATGACGGCAACAACGAAGGCACTCAGGGAGAGGAAATGGGTGTGTTTTGTACAATAGATAGCGCCAACAATGACCGACATTACGGTTGAAATAGCACGCGAACATGCGCAAAGTTACAGTACAGGACAATATACGTTATGTACGCTAGGTAAATGCATACTAGGTGCAGATGTTGGCATGCAGCTTGTACCATATGATAGCAGGATATTGTTAGGTATCATTCAAGTCGGCGAACATAAAACACCTTTTGTGTAGGTACGTACGTACATTCGTACAGGACGTAGTATGAACATCACTATACCACAACGACACGATGTTCGGGAGGCGGGAGTAGCTGAATTGCTGCTTGCCTGCATGTGCATGCATACCATAGGAATGTACTGTACGTATGTGCATGCGTGCATACCACACGTATGTATACACGTATGTATGCATACCATTCTGTACATGCATGTATAGCTTGGGTACGTACGTACAGTACATACAATTTGTTACTGTAGCCGTATGCAAATGGTGTGCTATTAGAATTCTTACGGTACCTAACCTATGCACGTATAATGTACGTCTGTTAAACCGAGGAAAAAAGGTGAGCGATGGCAATTATGGGGTCCGAAGTGTGCCACATTGATCATCAGCGTACTGTTTCTGTATGCTTGACAACGGTAATGAATAAGCCCTGGTGATACGTAAGTACAGTACAAGTTGGAAAATAAATTAGACGCCGGGGAGACAGAAAAGTCGGTAATTGTTTAATCCATTTATTCAGTATTACTGCTAAAACATAATAAATGGCTGCGAGAAGCCTGTGTAGCGTAGTGTATGTAATGTTTGTATGTCATGTACAGTACGTACCGTAGGTACCCACCCACCGACCGTCAGCGCATTACCGTAAAAGGTCATACTGCAGTCCTCAGGTTGATTATCTTTATCTGATGTGTGGTAAACGAGAATATGAGGAAAAGATGGAAATAGATCATTTTGGACTATTGGCACAGCACAAAGAGGAAAAATGGGAGAGCTTTCTCTCCTTGATGGAATCTGAGGTATGTACACCTACGCAAGCCCAATATAAGCATGCCTGTTCAGCTACGAGGGGAGTGTCAGTTTTGTGGCTCAAGACGTTTTTAACGAAAGAATAATATTGTCTCACACGTGCAGCCCCAAGAGATTTCGTCACAAAAACTCTCCGATGGGACGGGCCTTAGCAGAAACGTGACATGTCAGGAAAAATTTAACCCAACCACCACCCCATGATGAACATACATACTACTAGCTCTCAAAAAATGGTTGGTCCAAACTTTAGCCCATAGGTAATACAGTGTACATAGTTCCGAACATTCTCTACAACAGGCACATCTTGCGGGACCATTTTGTGAGAGCATCTGACGTCTTTTCGCTCGGGTACTGAGGGGTAAAACCGGAAAAGGTGTGGACAGTGGACACCAGCAGCTACACAACGAACTTCAATCCACCTCTCATCACTGATCAACACCAGCTTTTAGTCAGATTTACACTGGCTTGCTGCTTTACTGCTGCTTTGATCACGAGCGTCACTCAGGCCAGGAAATTTTTGATGAGTCCAGTTTTACCCCACAGTACCCTGATCCAATTCCAACAAACATTATACGAAAACCCTTCTTCGTTATGTACCTGACAATCTCATCCATGGGTAGAAGGGCTGGGGCGGCTTGGGTTCCGGTTGAGGCAGCTGTCCCAGATGGTGGTGGTGTCCGGCTGCCACAGCAGCCGCCTGATGGTGATGATGGTGGTAATTCTGGGCCGCGGCGGCCACGGCGAAATTGGCCGCGGCCGGACCGTAATCCGCGCCGCCGATTCCGGCCGTAAACCAGTCGAAATTCGGCGCCATCTTCGCGGCCGCCATGTATCCGCCGTAGCCGAAGAGGCCGCTCTGACTCTGGGCGGCCACATCTTGGCCGCTGCAGGCCGACACGGCCGCGCCAGGGTTGCCAGAGCTGGGGCCGTACGGGTTGGCCGCGGCCGCTTTGTTCGCCGCTCCGGTGCCACCGCTGAGGGCCGCGGCCCGGTACCAGGCGGCCGTGGAATCGGGACTGCTGAAGGCCGCAGAGATGCAGCTGGCGGCCGGATTCAAATTTGACCAGTAGCTGGCGGCCGCGGCGGCAGATGTCGGGTCCGTCTGATGGTGCGTATGAGCAGTTCCTACCGCTACTGAGGCACCCGGGTGAGTGGCGGCGGTTGCCGGATGATGCGGATGATGGTGATGATGGTGGTCGTTAATGCCGACGGAACTACCCCAATTAGTCCCGGTTTGAATGGCTGCGGCGCCGCCGGCAGCGGGAGCTGCGGCTGCGTACATTAGGTATTACCGGCGCGCGCGGGCCGCCGATTTTATGTTCCCTTTCTTCTCTCTTCTCGTCCCGTTTTTATCGGCGGCGTCCGCAACGGCGAAATGGGTGCCGTAAAAAGGCGAAAACTGCCGCCAGTTAAAAGTAACTACAGCGGTTGGTTCGCCCTCTCTTCCACACGGTTCGCGGGATGGGCGTACGTACGGGATTGTCTATGACGACCACTTTAAAGGGCCGGCTGGCGGGCGTGATAAAATTTGCTCGTAAACGATCAGTCGTTTACGCCAGTGCGGAGGAAGGATTGCAGAAGCGGAATAAATCGTACCAGTATCGAATCAGTGTTGTACGTATTTATACACGTAGGCCTATGTAGTTTACTTACGCGAAATTAAAGGGGGCGCCCGCTGTGTGCGTTCCGCGCGGAACAATTCACGCCGCGCGCGCGCGCGTTCGCCGTCTGTTGTTTCCTAGCGCGCGCACTCTAATGTACATACATACTCGTACGTATGTATGTATGTACGTACGCGTACAAGCGGCGCGCGCGTCGGTCGAGGATCAAAGACGGCACGTGACCACTTCGACGTCCAATCAGCGAGCGAGCCAGGGTGCTCCGCCTCCTTTCATCTCAGCCGCCATCCTGGAGGCTCATAAACACGAGGGGTGGTCATAAATTTCAGCGTCCGCCCCGCTAGCGCCTTCACTTCACTGCATCTGCGCGCTACTGTGCGATTCTATTGCTGCTTCTCTTTTGGAATGCACATTTCCGTTATGCAGGGCGATTTGGCGTGGTCAGTATGCTTGCATGTATGTATTATGAGCAGGATGGCCAATGTACAATGAATTACAAAACAAATTGCACTGGTGCCCTCTGTACCTAATTCACGGTAACCTATGCATTGCTATTGCGTTCCTATTTTCTGCTTCTGCTCTGCATGCATAATTGCATACATAATGAGCTGACTGTTGTACATGTACAGTGCACAGTACGTATGTGGCAATCTGTGGTTGTACGTACACTGTGACTGTTACTGTGATGAACTACGGTTTCAGCACTGGATTTTGTGCTTGATTGAACTTCAGAATCGAACTTGTCAGTAAAAAAGAGACTGGTGAACACTTCGCGTCCGCAACGCAACACACGGGCGCGGGTACATGTCAAATGTACGTATACGTACAGTATGTACATATCGTACATATGTACGTACGCGATCTGTGATGTGAAATGTAGCGCGCGCATGTCCATTAGCCCGGCATAAGACGTGTCCCATCGCGGCGTAATTTACGAGTCCCTTCACGCCCGTGGATTCGCAACGAAAAACGAAACGCAGCAACCGTCAGGGAGGCCAAGAGAAAGAGAGAGAGAGAAAGACCCACCCCACACCCAACGAAAGCGGCATTGGGATTGGAAAAGACAGGAAGCAGGGTGGTGGTGGGCCGCTTTCTTGCATTTCACTGTACGTTTTGTTCTGAATAAAACTGCGAAACGTGGAAGGTGTGCAAGCAAATGTGCCGCCTTGCGGTTCGTATTGTTAGCTACGATTTGTAGATCAATAGCATCGGTGTGGAAAAATATTGGCGGAATACTTTGGGATATTGGTTGACTAGCTATATTATTGCTTCCGATTTGATGATTCAAATAATATAGTTTGGCTGACTGACTGGAAAACTTTTTATAACAAAGGCCTCAATCAAGAAAAACGCTTTTAATACAGTTACAGACCAAGAAAACCAAATGACGTGCAATCCCTCGCTCCATCTTACTTTAGTGCCATCTTGCAGGAAATTTTTCATATTTGGTTACGTAGTCTACCTTTTGTGTATTGTACACCTGTTGGAAAAATGAAAATTCCAGCCTTAGTTGACAGTCTGCATTGTTATTCCATTTTACAGTCCTTCAAGTGAAAAACTTTTCAATAGGCATACCTAACCTACCTACATACCTACCCTTCCATGGAACGAATCGAGAAGCTTTTATGCTGGTTCTTTCATAGACAACTTTATAGATGTCTATGCGCCGGCGTGTTGAAGTACGCTCGCGCCTCGCTGGACCGCAAATGGTCCATGGCTGGACCATTTTTCTACATCTTCGAAGTTTAGAAAATGGTCCAGCCATGATAATTTTGCAGTTCAGCGAGGCGAGCGCACTTCAACACATCTATAAAGTTGTCTATGAAAGAGCCTGGCTCCTCTCTCAGAGAGCAAAATGATCTCTCAGTTGTGAGTTTTGAGAGTTCTTCCTGAAGAAGTATGAAATAGTAGCCTTACAGTATTTTAGTGTGTATAGACCCATGGGGCCCCTTTTGCCCCTATACAAAAATCGAGAGGTCTGATGGGGGGTTATACACTGGGGGGATATACAATGGGGGGATATACACTGGGCAAAATTTATGTTTTTGAGAGGTGTGTAGAGGCATGTTTTTGAGGTCAAAAGTACGTGTTTTAGGGCATAATCGCGGTCAAAACAGGGTTATTCTAGTACAAGACATGCTCAGCTAAGCTTATAGGCACAGTAGCTTGGTGTAGGAGTAGCTATGACCAGCTTACCTAGGTAGGTCAGGTACCTTACAGTACATGGGGGGTTATACACCAGGGGGGGATATACACTGGGCAAAATTTATGTTTTGCCAATGGGGGGTTATACACTGGGGGGATATACAATGGGGGGATATACACCCAAAAATACGGTATTCTGTGGAGAAAACTTTTTTCGGGCGTCTTCTCAAAGAGCCTTGAAACTCTCAAAAGTTCCCCCCGTTCAACCTAATCGGATGATAGCAGATGAGCAAATTAGGGCAGCGTCTGTTGCCAGCATAAAAGCTATCCCGCGGAGAATGTGCGTTTATACTTTTATTGATGGTGAGGTGACACCTCAGTATTGTAAGTGAAGTGCGTACGTTACAGTAAGTTGTCAAAAATGGCATGACACCGCGTAAGCTTTTCGGTCTGGGGCCGGCGAAATATTGTGTTTCAATTCCGGTTTCAAAGAAGATTTGGTTTTTTTCGCCTGGTTTCAGTCATGGGGACCGATACATCTTGCAGGTTTGAGACATTTACGTTCAAACGTACAACTGTACACCGCGGAAAACATCTGCGAGGCATTTACTGAAGTCTTGATGGGTAAATAAATTTTATTGAGTGTAGTTCCAGAGCGTGTTGACAAATATCCACCATATGCAGTAAGAGCCAGTGCTTGGTCGCGAGGTGACCCCTCTGAATTAACCTGGATTTTCAGTGCAACTTTTGATCGGTAGTCGACGCGAAGGTCGGCGTGGTCGTCTTTCTTGCTTGTTTGTTTCTTTCCGCGCCGACCTTCGCGTCGACTACCGATTAAAAGTTGCACTGAAAATCCAGGTTAATTCAGAGGGGTCACCTCGCGACCAAGCACTGCTCTTATTGCATATGGTGAATAGGGTCAAGACGGAAGTTTCGCCTTTTTAGTTTATGTTGACTTTGTTCATATAGACATTACAGACTACAGAGTACCGTAATCCCATAGTTTTAGAAGCCAGCAGGAAAGAAAACCAGACAATTAAGTAAAATAATGCCGCTGTATCGTTTAGGCACTGCCAAAGCTATATCCCAGCTCCCAGGTCACCCTACCGTAATATTCGATACCGATAAGCTATTATGTAAGAATATTTCTTATTCCAGGGCTCCAAACCAAACTGGTACATAAACCAAAGCCAAAACGCAGAATACAAAACCTCAACGCAAAGCATTTTTCCACACCGCATGTTTCAGGTTGCGGGTGGTTTTCAAGGAAAGTGAAGTCGCTTCCTTTTCGCTTCAGGGGCATAAATAGCGAAGAGAAATTTTATGGGCGAAAAATTGAGGTGACACAAATGAAAGCCCAGGAAATTTTGGCAAAAATTTTGCGCCCCAAAATCAGTAATCAGGGTATACTAATTTTCTGCCCTGACCACTGATTTTTGGGGTGGTACAAAATTTCTTTTAGAGCAGTGCCCCTGCCCTCAAGTTTTTTTCTTTGTCTATCTACGTACATATGTACCTACGTATACCCCAGCTCTTCTCTTCTCTCTCCCCATCGCCGGCTGCCTTCTCATTGCTTTTGTACGGCAGTAAATTTCACGGATCACTCCATAGATTTCGGTGCGAAAATATGGGGGCGGGTAGACGGACGACACTGCTTGTTCCCGAGCCACTCCATCTTAGTCTCCTTCTGCCGGCTTTGAAAGCGGCCGACTTGGCTTTGATCTCACCCGCTCCCTTACTTAACCGACCGCCGGCGCAGTCAGATACATAAAACAACGGACCCTACCGTAACCCACGGTATACATGTAAAATGTGGTATGTACGTATACTCATTGGTTGTTTTGTCAAGGGATGGTGCGCCATGGCAGCAGCGCTACGTCATGTTAGCTAAAAGCCGAAAGAAAAGTTTTTTCTCAGAAAAATGAAAAGAAAAATGCAGCCTGTGCCGCCACTTGATGGATGACGGTTAGGGGAAAACGCACGGGGAACGCCCAAAAGGTTTAGCTGTAGGATTTTCGAGGCCCAACTTAGCTTGAAGATAATGTTATTTTTCTACCGTAACCCGTAAATTACAAGTAGTTATTTTTCACAGAACATAAAAGTTTTGTCATAAAATTTTCAGTTCCATTTTAGAAGCAAGCAAAGACTTGTGCGCGGCCAGCAATTTCAAACCTTTTCTTTCCGTCCTTGAAAACAATAACGCCGCAAACTTGACTTTTTTGAAAGTCGTGCCGTCGTCGCAGACTTCCCAAAAACGGACCTGATCCGAGCTCCGGAGCCCAAAAATCCACAGCAGGGGTTAATTTATGAGACTTTGTACGCGGAAAATTACGAGGCTCATTTTCCAAGTCAAGTGGGCCATTCCCAGCCACCACTGCAACGAACCGCACCACACACGGCACAGCGCTGACACAAGGCAAGGCACACTATTATGTATGTTCGTACGTACACCGATTCAGAAAGGGCCCTTAGAACAATCCAAATATGGGGGGGGGGGGGGGGCTCAAATTAACGAAGAGAGAGATATGGCTGCGGTACAAAACAAAACGCACCTCCACCGGTGGGTGGGTGGCTAGGGTTCATTTTGGATATAAATTTACGCCCCGATCCTTTGGCTTTGTTTTTCGATCGGGATAGAAATTTAGGGGGCGTTTCCACGCACTTCTCAGATCGTATTCTGTACGTATAGCAAAGCAGAATTTCCATATTATCCAGTATGGCGTGGTTTGAGTGGTCTCGCCCGCCAACGCGCAATATGTGCCGCCAATGTGAAGTGGGGATTATAGGGTACTTTGGGGTAAACTCGGCCATGAAAAAATCCGACCACCTAAGTTTCAGGGTTGCATATCTCAACAATGAAAGGACCGATTGAGACAAATAGGATACCAATCGATTCCTTGAACTCTCCTCTTTCAAGTGATATTTTAGTTCATCATTTGCTGAGGCAGAAAGTTCGAAGGAGCTTTAGGTGGCCGGATTTACCCCACAGTACCTTACATATACGCCGGGGTCGGCCGTTTTATGCGAATTTTTACGACCGTAAGAAATCATCGTCTTATTCCTACGATGTGTGCATTCAAATCGGACAGCGCATCCTTTTGGCTACGCGACGGCGGCGTTTTGCTCCGGGAAAATTTACGATTCCATATTCTTCGCTATCAGCGCGCATCGCCGGCCCAACTGTTGCTTTTCTTTTGTGTCCAAACGGGAAAAGACTCAGAGGAGGGCCTCTCTGAAAACGCAAAGTCGGCCCTCCAACAGTGTAAAACTTCGGCTCGGGATTGGGAGGTTTGGTTTGGGTTTCTTAGTATCTTAAAAATGATTTTATATTTTAATTCAAATGAATAAAAATGATGGATTTTCAATCATTTTATTTCATTTAAAATTTTATTTAAAGTCAGTGTAAGGGCGTTTATTTTATCTAAATTCTGTACATTTTAGATAAATCATTTAAATTAAAATTTAAATAAAATATAAAATGATTCGGGCAATATTGAAGTAATTTGAGCCTATACTCGTGATATTTCTCGTCCTTTTTTGTTGGTTCCTGTCATTCTTGCATAAAAACACAAAATTTCAATGACTATCTGTGACAGTAAAGCTCTGTTTTGGATCTCTAGTACATAGTTTCTCAATTTTAACTGGAAAAAATGGTCCGACAAAAATCATTTTATATTCAAATTAAACTCATTTAAATGACTGTTTTTCCCTGTCATTTTATTCAATATTCTATTCAAATTCATCTGCTGAAAAATATTTTATTTTTAATCAAAAATCAGTAAATTTCATCATTTTTAAGATACTAGGTTTCGTTTGAGATATGATAGAGTGGTAGCAGTGGCCAGAGGGCAAATTTTTGTGCTTCGACGGTTCGAAGCAGGGCAAATCCACACGAAAACGGGAAATTTTTTGAAGATTTTGTCCATGACCATCTCCGATTTCGCTCAAATTTTGCACAGTAGTAGTATCAGATAGGACAACCTTCCATGTAAAATTTTAGCCCCCAACTCCAAGTGGTTCTAGCAGTATGACCCCACAAAGGTCAGGGTTTGGAGCCACTTTGGACGTAAGCTGGCAATGTTCAAAGTGGATTATCTCAACTTCTAGAAGGAAGAATAGTGGCTTATGGGGTACCATTCGAAAGCTCTCGACTTGCTCTTTCAGATTGGCTAACAAAAATTTTGGCTAACTATAACCCTTTAGGAGTTACATCCAATCAAAAACTATGGGTTTGATTTTCTCAAAAAACTCATCTCCAATTTTGATTTTTAGTTGATTTTTTGAGAAGAACGACCCTAATTTACCCTATGCACAGCGTTTTGGTCTGTGTATTTGCATATTTGGCTGAAAAATAGCGAAAATGTGAGTTTTCCTACCCCGTTACGAGATGTAAATAATCATCAAATAGGGTAAAACTCGCCCATATGCACTGAAATCTGTGTTTGGACTGTATTTCCTGCTATCCTGCAAAATGTTAGCCATATTGTCTAACTAATGCACAATGTTGTTTCAACTACTGCTTTCAAAATGATGACAAATGTGTTCGAAACCATTTATGTACTAATGTGAAAATGGTCACGTAAAGGGTTATAAGCAATATTTTTGCCATTACTGCAACTGTCTATGAAAATATATGGCACAAAATGCGCTAATATGGCTAAAATTTTGCAGACTATCAGGAAATACAGTCCAGACACAGATTTTCAGTGCATATGGGCGAGTTTTACCCTATTTGATGATTATTTACATCTCGTAACGGGGTAGAAAAACTCACGTTTTCGCTATTTTTCAGCCAAATATGCAAATACACAGACCAAAACGGTGCACATAGGGTAAATTAGGGGCGTTCTTTTCAAAAAATCAACTAAAAATCAAAATTGGAGATGAGTTTTTTGAGAAAATCAAACCCATAGTTTTTGATTGGATGTAACTCCTAAAGGGTTATAGTTAGCCAAAATTTTTGTAAGCCAATCTGAAAGAGCAAGTCGAGAGCTTTCGAATGGTACCCCATAAGCCACTATTCTTCCTTCTAGAAGTTGAGATAATCCACTTTGAACATTGCCAGCTTACGGCCAAAGTGGCTCCAAACCCTGACCTTTGTGGGGTCATATTGCTGGAACCACTTGGAGCTGGGGGCTGAAATTTTACATGGAAGGTTGTCCTACCTGGTACTACTAATTTGCAAAATTTGAGCGAAATCGGAGATGGTCATGGACAACACGTTTCCTGTTTTGGTGTGGAATTGCCCAGCATTAGCATAGCTGCACTGCTTCAAGGAAATACAGAAAAATTGCTCCAATTTTTGATATCGGTACGTATGTATATGCAATATGCAATACATAAACCTAAGGGAATGTAGCCTACCTTATTATAATAAGCGCCTACCGTATTCCACTTTTCAAAAAATTACGTATTTTTTATGTAGTTAGGGAAATACTAACGGTTGCAAGCAATACCTGCGACTTGATACGTAAACCCACTGAATTGTATGAATTCTTGATCACGATTTCCTTACGAACGTCCAGTAACTCGGAAGACCGCGAATCGGATCCAAAATCCAGCCAAACGATGAGAGGACTTCCAAATGAACTTCGAAGCCATGGAAGCCACACAGAAGCCGTGCATATATGAAAATGTATAGCGGACGGCCAAACACGAATAAAATATTGTTAGCAGCGAAGCGAAACAAAGCAACCAAACGACACGGCAAGACAAAAGGAGAAATCCGCTGATACCTCAGCACACATTCGCAAACCTGTCGCATTTCCCCAGCCGCCGCATTGCCTCAGCGTCAGCACACGTCACACAACAAGAGCAGCACAACTTACGACAACAGAATGCAAATTCAATCACTACATACGTAGCCACCGATGATCAAGTCGGCAAAAGGTTAGTATCACTAACTTGAACTTTTCCTGCATAGGCTTCTCAACTTTTTCTACTTATTTTACTTTTCCTAAATAAGCTACCTACGGTACGTATATGCTTTTCCTACGCATACGTACCTACTCACACTGTTTGCGATACTTATGGTGCTCTGGTTGCCAAGATTGGTTGGTCAGAATACGGTAGGTAAGGCGATTCCGGTTAGGTAGGTAATCCTTTAGGCCAATTACCTTGACACCTCGACACACAGCAATTGACCCGACAGGACGGACAAGACAGAGGCCCCACCAAGATGAAGACGAATCTATTGATGCCTATCATTTCCCGATCCCGCGACTCAATAAGACGTGCTGCCTTTTTTCAGCCTGCTCGACATTCGTAAAGGCAGGTACATACCTGTAGAAGGGTAATTCGGGTGAAAGGGGGAAATTCGGGCAATTCGAAGCCAATCTTAAATATTGACTGTTGATAGGACAAAAGTTTATCAAATTTATTGTCAAAGATTATTTCTCCAACTCTGCTTTTTTCTGATTTTTCGTTTCTTTCCTGGAAAAATGGATAAGCTGAAGTGGCCCGAATTGACCCGCGGTTCCATTTCTTCTCCAATTTAATATGTACGTACGTTACGTACCATGTACGTACACGTACGTACGCATACCTATAGAAGCAATCATAAGGGAGGAGAACCGGTGAACAATATCGATGATGACGCCCGTAATAGATCGATCATCTTTCAGAACGCACGGACAAGAACCCGTATTGAAGAATTGACACCTTTTCATCGCTATGCCTGTCGATCAATCAGAACTGATGAAATATTCATCAAAATCGTAAAAAAATGAAAGTTTTGCGAAGGTTACGGTATTGCAAAATAAATACAACTTCAGGAAAAAGATGAATGTTGTTTCGTATGGAGCAAATATTGTAGTTTCTTTATTTGAAATTTGTGCAGAAATTGAGTAGATCCTGGTATAAGTACATTATCTGTGTGCTACGACTACTTTACCTTTGTACCTTTACGTTTGCAATTTATTCCGATTGCTCGACTACTTCTGTTTCTTTTTACTAATTTGTGCATGTTTGCATCGCCGATTCAATACAGTAATCCATTGCTAGAAAATGCGGCTCGGGATTTATTTTAGGCGACGATCAATAAAGCGCCATCTAGAGTAAGAAAATGAAAACATGGACATTGTGTTTCTTAGTAGCTGAATTATTAAACCCACCCAACGCCTTTTACTCCAGAACTAATTTTTTTGCTAAATGGCAACCTATGAAACGGAAACACTGTACGTACATACAGGGTGTCTTTTTTCTCATGGATGATTTTGATTGCCAATTTCAACAGCTTTCCCTGCAGCGATTTCGCTCAAATTTTGCCCACATATTCCTGAGCGTTTACCATTTACTTGGTAAAAATTTCAAGGTAAAATGCTGTATTGGTAGTCAGAATTATCCCCTTCCTTTCAAAACGGCAATTTTGAGCTTTTTCTACCGACTTTTTACTGTCAAATGATTGAAAGACGTTTGTTGGATCCCAACGGCTCTTTCCAAGGAGCAAAGTTGTTTCAACAAGATGGAACCTACACGTACTGAACGAACAAAAAACAATTACCAGTGTTGGTGGCATTGCTTAGAGATTGTCTAGTGCTGCTCATGCCTCATCAGTGCTGCATCATCAGCTGATGAGCCATTATCATCAGATTTGATTACTTCCGAATTTTTTATGGGGTGCAAAGACGGAAAGGGTCTACAAAGACAATCCAAAGCCGTGTACCATTCGAAAAAATGCAGCAGTATTGCCATTTGACATGTTTTTCGATATCTTGATGGAAGAATTGTAGCAGTAGTCGAATAGTATGGTGAAAATGCTGAAAAATTGTGATCTCATTTTCTCCGCTGTACTTCTCACTGCCAGTGCAGCATTTTAACTCGAAATTTCTATCAAGTAAATGGTAAACGCTCGGAAATATGTGGGCAAAATTTGAGCGAAATCGGTACAGGGTAACCTGTTGAAATTGGCAATCAA
The DNA here is from genome assembly GCA_030247985.1 of Epsilonema sp. ZAB3_2. Classification (NCBI taxonomy): domain Eukaryota; kingdom Metazoa; phylum Nematoda; class Chromadorea; order Desmodorida; family Epsilonematidae; genus Epsilonema; species Epsilonema sp. ZAB3_2. The sequence continues at coordinate 5,334 of JASAMW010002471.1, read as the reverse complement.
AATCATCCATGAGAAAAAAGACACCCTGTAGTTACATATGCCAAAAAGCAGAAGCCGAAGCCTAACAGCAGAATTAAATTGTTGGTGCGCATGTGTGATGACATTCGAGATAAAAAAATATTGCTTTATCCATATATCCAACCAAGCATACATTACAGTGTATAGATTATACGTGTTCACTGTGAAGTCTCACCAGTAAAGGAATGCGTAGATGATGAGAGCCAAGAGGCAGGCTAAGGGTTCACCCGTTTTGATACCTCCGCCATTATTTTTGGGTGTTGTTGATTTTGCTGTTTTCGATGGATACGGCTGCCAGGGGGTTCCCAGTGCAGCGTTGTTGCACTCATCTGTATCGCAGCAGCACAGCCTCCAAAGGCTTCCTTCCTTGAACAAAGAATTGCTGTTAGTGGCCGTGTACTCGCAGCAGTGGTCGTTGCAGATTACACCTGTACCCTCTCCCTTTAAAGGGGATCGCCGTGGCGAAATCCAACAGGTGGAACTGCTATGCTGGGGTGATAGAGCAAGTTCTAAGCTTTCATTTGATGTATATATTGTATGTTCGAAAATAGCTGGTTGTGCTGCTACAAGCTGTTGAAGTTTCTGTTTAGAACAGGTCCAGTTCAGGGGCCAATTTTCGAGGTTTTTGGTTTGTATCTCTGGCGGGACGGCAGGTAGGTAGCCATGTGATCTGCGCATGTACAGGTGGGGTTTCCGCCGACCTATCTCATGGTACCTTGCTTTTCTATTTTTAGTAAGAATTAACGAAGTTATAAGCAAAATGCTCCGAATTTAGTGGTGTCCACAACGGAGTGGACAGCACTAAAATTAATGCTCCGAATTTTAGTGGTGTCCACAACGGAGTGGACAGCACTAAAATTCGGAGCATTTTGCTTATAAGTTCATCAATTGTAGAGATAATTTGAAAAGCAAGGTACCATAAGATAGGTCGGCGGAAACCCCACATGTACGTGCGCAGATCACATGACTGACTCGTCCCGCCAGAGATACAAGCCAAAAACCTCGAAAATTGGCCCCTGAACTGGACCTGTACTCAACAGAAACTTCAACAGCTTGTAGCAGCGCAACCAGCGATTTTCGAACATACAATATACTATACTGTAAATGAAAGCTTAGAACTTGTTCTATCACCCAGCATCGCAGTTCCCACCTGTTCGATTTCACCACAGCGATCCCCTTTAACATGGTTTTGTATATAAAATCGTGCTTCAAGTTGATGCACCCTGTTCTCATGCAGGAATAGTCCACTATAATACCGCTGTCCTTCCTATCATATAATGTTTTGTAACAAACAGCATTATTTTCGCAGTCGTAAACATCTGGTAGTTTTTCATTAGGATCTGTAGTGCTGCCAAGATAGCATTTGATAGCTGTAGTGGTTGGTGACATGACAACTGTCACCGCCAAATAGAGGAAGAGGGCTACTTGGCGCATGGATGACATGGTTGTGGAAGAAAAATAATGTGGTGCAAGTGTAGTTTTAGAAAAGCGAAAATGCTAATGCGCCGCAGTAACCACTACTGTACAATATCAACTTCGGAAAGAAAAGGCGCGGTATGAAAAGCACCTGGAATTTTATCCAATTTTAGCATAAGCGTTGGTTGGTGATGATGATTCGTCTCATATGCGGTCATGCGCCAGACTTGTCATAGACTTGCTCTACTCCAGTTCTTATTCAGAAGCGCATGATAAAAGCGCGGGAGCTGGCGATGGAAGGATGACTCTTCTCAATTTTCAGGCTTTTTCGTCGACACAACAGGATTATGTACGTACATACTGGTGCGCACCTTATACTGAAACGCATAATCGGAACAATTCGTTCCATGCCGACATTCGAACAAAAGAACAAGCAAGCTTCTAAAATGGAAGCGGTGGTGTAGTACAGGGTGTCTTTTTTCTCTGATACGATTTTGACTGCCAATTTCGACAGGTTATCCTGCACCGATTTCGCTCATATTTTGCCCACATATTCCCGAGCGTTTACCATTTACGTGGTAAAAATTTCGAGTTAAAATTCTGCACTGGCATTGAGAAATACAGCGGAGAAAAAGAGATCCCAATTTTTCAGCATTTTCACCATAATTTTCGACTACTGCTGCGATTCTTCCATCAAAATATCGAAAAACATGGTAAATGGGAATACTGCTGCATTTTTTCGAATGGTAAACGGCTTTGGATTGTCTTTGTAGATCCTATTCGTCTTTCCATCCCCAGAAAGAATTCGGGAGTCATCAAATCTGATGATTATGGCTCATCAGCTGATGATGCAGCGCAGCACTGATGAGGCATGAGCAGCACTGGACAATCTCCAAGCAATGCCACCAACACTGTCAATATATTTCGTCTAAGGGCGTTTAGGGCTTTAGGTTCCATCTTGATGAAACTATTTTGCTCTTTGGAAAGAGCCGTTGGGCTCCAAAAAGAGTCTTTCAATCATGTGGCAGTAAAAAGTCGGTAGAAAAAGCTCGAAATTGTCGTTTTGAAAGGAAGGGGATAATTCTGAGTACCATTATAGCATTTCACCTCGAAATTTTTACCAAGTAAATGGTAAACGCTCGGGAATATGTGGGCAAAATTTGAGCGAAATCGGTGCAGGATAACCTGTTAAAATTGGCAGTCAAAATCGTATCAGAGAAAAAAGACACCCTGTAGAAGGAAAACAGGCAAAAGTGTTAAGCGGCTGTTTGTCCTGAGGGCCAAACAGGGTTGGAGCCCTTACAATAGGCAGCTATCACTGTGTGCTGGACTGCATTGATTACCATGCTTCATCTCATACGTACGTGTTAAACCCTTATTTTCCTCAGCAGGTCAGTAGTAAACAAGCAGTATACGCACCTACGCACTTTTCATGTAAGTATCAAAGCAGCTTCCTGTGTATCGCTCTTTCTATCCATTTTTCTTCATCTTGCCGCCGCTCACCCCCACACTTTTGCTCAGCTGAGTCTTCTCTTCGTCGGCTTTCCCTTCTCCCGCGCCCTCTGCTTCCAGTCCGCTCTCCTCCGTCGATCTATCCCCCTCCCCCTCTTTTGCCATCTCCTTCGCAAGATCCCGTGTGTACTGAGCCTTGTTCATCAGGTTCCGGAGTATCTGACTCCTGTGCGCCTGTCTGGTGGAGTCCTCCAGTGAAATGTCCATCACGTCCACCTCCGAGTCGATCTTCACCGTCGGCCACTCCCGCATCGTGCTCGCTTCATCCACGGCCGAAGGGCCGGTAGTGTCCGGCAACTCTCCAGCGGTCATCATCTCCAGCTCGCCTTTCTCCACCTGCAGAACAAAAGCAAGAAACCACATAACCAGATAACGGTCACTTCGCTTCAACCATAAACAAGACAAATTATTGGACAAAGGTAATAAAAACCAATAAAAACAAGAAACCAGATAACGTCACATTTCACTTCAACCATGAAGACAAATTGTAAAAAGGTGTCATTGACGGACCTTGAAATTAAATCCCATACATACGGACCAAATCTAAGTAGGTTAGGTACCAATTTAAAACCCTTACCCTTCGCATGCCCACATTGGGATCTCCCTGTTCCGGCTTTGGCGCCTGTTTCCATTGTTTCGTCTGGCTTTCCTCGCCCAATGCAGCCTTCTTTTTGTCCGCATCCTCTATCGCTTTCTTAGCTGCAGCGTCTTCAGCCTCTTTCTTTTTTTGCCGTCTACTCCAGCAGCATAAAAATCCCACCGCTCCCACAGCAGTAATGAGCACCAGCAGTACCATCACGCCAATTAGTATCCAGAGCCATGTTGCCATTCCAGGCTCTTCTTTGGTGTCCTTGTTCCCTAATTGTTCTGCTGTATCCTTCTTGGGGTGGGTTGTACCCTTCTTCCGTGCAGTGACTCTTGCACTTTTTGTTGGAGATTGCACTGTTGTGTTGATTGGAATAGCTGTGGCTTGTGTAATAGGAGTGATTTGTGTGATGGTCTGTGCTATGCTTGTTGGAGTAATAATTGCGATAGAGCTGTCGTGGGGTAACGACAACGAGAGGTTGGCATTGCATCCATCGTAGCCGCTGCAGCAGCAAGTCTTGTACTCAAATGTCATGGCACCAAATTCGCAGCACACTTCTTTGCTATCGCTGCTAGGGTGTCTGACGTAGACCTACCTATTGTACCTAACGATCCAGCCTTATGGCTGTGTGTATAACCCCCGGGGGATAAAAATCGTTAGTCACCGATTCGAGGGGGATATACATACGAATCAAGCAAAATGTGCACCCAATCATCACCAACATGCTTATTTTGCTTTCTTTGGGCGTTTCACGCATTTAAGAAACGTTTTCTGTACCAGTTGCATAGTACGTGGATGGGGGGTATTTTTGGAAATCGAGATAATATGCCTATCGGATTCCCCATCAAAAACTGCATATGTGGATGAATTTTGAAGAAAAAATTTGTTCAGGCATCATCGAGATATTGATGGGTAAAGGCGGGAAAGTCGCATTTTGCCGTTTTTCAGCATTTTCAGCCATATTTCAGCAACCAGAGTGTATAGCGGGCTACAAATTGGCACACACATACATCCCATAGGGACCCATGTCTGGACCAAATTTGAGCCCAATCCGCCACTTATTTGGTGAGATATAGCTTCAGAAAGCTCAAATTTACATTTTTTGGACCTGTTGCAAATTCGGTTATATGAATACCACGGCGCGAATACATGCCCTGCACGGGGTAAAATTTTGAGAGGAAGTAGAGAAGGGTTAGGTCTACAACTTTTAGTACTACCGCAAAAATTCTCTATGTTTACAATTGGGACTACGGAGCTCCTGAAAGTTGAAAAATTCAGCAAAAATGTTCCCGCCTTTTTTGCCCCTCCCCGGAGGGGAGGGCTAGTCACTCAGAAAGTGTCTAACGATAAAGATAGGCAACGTTGAGCGAGCCCGAGCACACTAAATTTTTCAGTGCATACGTAGAATTTCCCCGTGTTGAAAAGTTTAATAGCGAAACCGGTCAGTACTTAAGGAAAATAATCGAGAAAAATTGCCTGTCCCCGTCAGACGTGCGCGTACTAGCGCGGCACAGCTACGAAGTTCTGTGCAGGGATATTCGGCGCCTTAGACCACTAGGCCAAGTCGTCGGGTGAGCAGTTTTCGCCAAAGAGGCGGTTTAGTAGCGAGGGACAAAATTGTCGGGGTACAAGTGGTTTGGTTTATGTATGGATTTTTGTAAACAGTTGTATGAGAGGGGGGAAATGAAATATTTTCTTGCTTAAACAAAAACGCCGGTCGACAAGTGGTTGAGATTAAGTACGGGTTTTGGTAGTTAGTTGTACAATTTATAACATAGAGGCTAGACACAGTAATAGTAGCC
>JASAMW010002468.1:0-79980 GCA_030247985.1 Epsilonema sp. ZAB3_2 | reverse complement strand
ATACATAAGCTAACACCTGACTGAACGGATGCACGAGCGAACAAACGAACGTTCAATATGAATCAATATCCGTACACGTATTGTGGGTAAACCCGGCCAAGGGATAAATCCGGCCACCTAAGCTCTTTTGAACGTGCTGTTTCAGCAAATGATGAACCAAATAGTTCATTTGAAAGAGGAGCGTTCAAGGAATCGGCTGACATAATATTCGTCTCATTCGGTCCATTCATTGGTTCCTGAAGCTATAGTGAAGCCCTGAGGCTTTGGTGGCCGGATATTCCCATGGTCGGGTTTACCCTACGGTACCCTAGTACCTCATCCAAGAATGTGGTCGCCATTTCTCTTTTCTGTTTGAACCGCTTCAATTTCTGACCGATCCGCTTGTCTCCTTTCTCCAGCTCTACTTCCGTTTTCCATTCGCAGTGCAAGTAAGAGCTGCAACAGAGCCACAGGAAATGCATCCACGTCATATAACACATACGTACGAGATTTTGCACCCGTACTTTTCCCGCGAATGCTGCAGAGCAGAGACTAGACATGTCCACAAATTTGCATGCTATTCATGCGAACAAAACAAATAGGCTCAACCCAGATTCTCTCGATATGTCAAAATAGTTATAGAGTACTGTGGGGTAAACCCGGACACCCAGTATATCTCAGCAACCATACGACCAATCAATTCCTTGAACTCTCCTCTTTCAGACGAGCTACCATGTTCATAATGTTCTGAAGCGACAAGTTCAGAAAAGCTGTGCGTCCGGGTTTACCCCGTGTCCAGGTTTACCCCGTAGTACCCTACTTCACCCATCTTTTCCTCCCCTGCTTACAGATTCTTGTATTTGACGTAAAACTCTTCCTCGCCCTCCGCTTTCTCCTTGCCCTCCTGTTCCTCTTTCTCTTTTTGTTCCTCCTTCTCTTTTGGTTCCTTCTCCTTCGCTGCTTCCGCTGTCTCCTCCGTTTTCTTTTCTTCCTTTCCTTCGTCCGTCTGCTCCGTTTTCTTCTCTTCCTTTCGTACGTCCGGTTTCTTCTCTTGCTCTTTCTTTTCCTCGGCTTCAGTCGCCCCTTTTGTTGTATCCTCCTCAGTATGCTGCGGCTCTGTATGATGGTGGTGTTCGATAGTATGCTCCACAAGGTGGTGCTCTTTATGGTGCCCGTCCGTGTGATGCTCGTGATGCGCGTGATGGTGTTTACCGGCGCTGCCGCTTTTACGTTGGCGCGCTGCCAGAATCTTCTCTACCACCTGCGAACAGAGAAAAACGCAAACGGCACGTTTCATAGAGCACATACGTACCGGTACGTAGAAATCGGCACGGTTTTCAGGCAGCGGAATGTAAGTCTTATCTTGTTATGTAAGTTATCTTGTTTGCTGATTGTGTTACATTGCTTACATAGCAACCACTAACGACATCAGACAAACAACTTACTCGTACCGAGCATATTGATCTTTTCGTGGTGAATCATAAGAGCCGATGGGTAGAGTCCGACTAGAACTCCCTCCTGCTAAGCAGTCTGACTGTGCGAGTACCTTTACTCGTGCCGAGCATCTTCTCGTCACATGCACATACGCGTTCATACAAGCTACTACTTTCTCGTACCGAGCATGGTACAAGTAGGTCGCTGCTGTACCATTCTGATGAAAAGAGGCTCGGTACGAGTAAAAGTACTCACAAGGTGAGACTGATTATCATACGCGAGTACAGTCCGACCGCACTCGTCGGCTCCTTCGTTTCAACACAAAATACAGAGATTTGCTCCGTGCGAGTAATTAGCCTGTCTTTTGTCGTCTACTTTCGGGCCACCCTGTACGTAACATACCATGGTGTCTCTATTTCAACACAAAACACTGACTTGCTCGGTGCGAGTAAATTGGCCTGTCTGTTGTCGTCTACTTTCGGGCCACCCTGTACGTAGCATACCATGGTATCTTCTTCTTTCAGCTGTTCCATAATCACCGGCGCTTCTGACTCGGGTACGACGGTTCCTTCCGGCGCCCCCTCTGTAGCAGCGCCGCCTTCCTTGCCGCTAGGTGTCGCTTCCGTCGAGCTCTCCGCCGTTCCGCCTTTTTCTCCCGACGAGCCGTCTTTCTGCGGAGTGGAGGAGGTTTTGCTCTTCTTGCTAGGCGGCATCAAGTGCTCCTCGTCCGATAAATCCACGTTCGCCCACGTGTCTACGTCGTACTTGTGCTTCTTGGTTGCGCGCCCCGAGCGGCGTTTCTGTACATTGGACGTCACATCTATTACATTACTGTCGCAGTCAAAAGGGGATCATAATTCGGGCGAATTCACATGGCAAATTGCAAACCGCGACCGTGTGAACACGTGAGAACAAGTGAAAAAGCGCAAATTTACAAGCGAAAACTAGAAGTTCATACTCAACTCACCGTAAGCGATATGACTTTAGTTGTGGTTGCCTCCTTCGTTTACACAGTGTGCTGCATTCTTCCCCTAAGCTCAGTTATATATTTTTGATACCACCCTACCTCAATATATTCAATGTTCGCGTCCACTCCGGCCTTGTCTTTCTCTCCCTTCTTTCCGCCGCCGTCGCCGCCTCCGCCTTCTCCTCCCGATTCGTAGTCAGATTCATAGGAGGCCCGCTTGCGCTTCTTAGACTTACCAGACTTCTTCGTCGCGTACCTGCAACATTATGAATTTTGGCAAACTTCACTGCAAATTCGTTTTTTGTAATATGGCATGCACTTTTCTACTGTAAGCTGGATGGCAGAAAATCGTACATGTAGGGGTAATATGGGGAAAACCCGGACACGGAGTAAACCCGGACACCTAAGTTTTTTCTGAACTTGCCGCTCCAGCAAATGATGAACATGGTAGCTCATTTGAAAGAGGAGAGTTCAAGAAATCGATTGGTAGAATACTTGTCTCAATCGGTCGTATGGCTACTGAGATATTCTAGTTGTCCGGGTTTACCCCATACTACCCTACCTACCTACCTCGGTCTGTTTTTCTTCTTCTCCAGTACGATCGGCGGCGTGGAATCGCCGGCGTCCTTCTCCTTCGCCGCCGCTCCCTTCTTCTCCTTCTTCGTCGCCTCCTTCTTCTCCTTCTCCTTTCCCGCCTCTCCCCCAGTCTTCTCTTTCGCCTTCTCCTCCCTTTTCTCCTTCTCTCCTCTCTTCTCCTTCTCCGTCTTCTTCTTCGGCGACTTCCGCTTCTTCTTCGCTGGCGACGGCGTCGTCTTCTCTTCTTCCACTTCCCCCTCTTTCTTCTCCTCCTCCTCTTCCTCTTTCCCCTTTTTCTCCACCGCCGCCATCGCAGCATCCAACTGTTTCATCTCCAGTTCCCCTTCCATCGGCGGCTTCTCTCCTTCTCCTTCCTCTTTCTTCTCCCCTTCTTTCCCTCCTTCCCCCTCTCTCTTTTCCACTTCTTTCTCCTCTTCTTTACCTTCCCCCTCCACCAATGGCTGCTGAGGCTCCGGAGAAATGGGTTCCAACTGCATCAGTCCAGTCAAATCAGCCGCCACCGCCGGTACTGGCTCCTTTCCCGCTGTTTCCTCCTCTCCGCGTTCTCCCACCATTTTCACGTCTATAACTCCAGCAGCTACCTGCTCCCCCTCCATTCTTGGCATTTCTGGCGCCGGTGTCTGGCCGGCCGAGCCTCCTCTCTTCCTGCCTCTGCCTCCTCCCCCTCCTCTGCCTCTAGGAGCTCTTGGTTCCTTCGGTTCTTTCGGCGCGCTTCTTCTCCTCCTGCCCTTTTTCGCAGGAGTCGTTAATTCGGCAGCCTCTTGCTCATTCAGGGGAGGAGTGAAAACCAACCCATCCTCTCCTCCGCTTTCGAATGATTGATTATTCTGCCCAGTAGGGGGTGGCGGAGAGACCATTTCGAATGGAGGTGGACCTCGGACCGGCGGCATTACTTGACCCATAGCCACCAGGTCTGACGGAGCACCCATAGGGTCCCCGCTAAGACCTGAAGGCTGCGAAGGAGGTGGTGGGCTGCAAATAGCCGATGATGGAATTTGTCCGGGCATTGTGGGTGCTGCTAGCCCTTGTTGCTGCCTCTGAGGAGATTCTAGTAGGCTTGACGCTGCAAAAAAGGAATAAATCAGTTTGCATTCTGCGTACGCAGTAAGTTAGTTGCGGGTTCGCCTTTTGCATGGACTACACGAGCCCTTGCTGCCCAATAGTCCATGAAATTTTGTGCAATCAAGCCTTACGCGACATTGAAAATGCCCTTAATCTACCCACATCGATACAGCCCAGCATGCCCTGGAGTATTTAGCTTATTCTGTACATACGTACGTACCGTATGGACGAGTTGCGGTAGCACGATTGGGTTGGTCGATAACTCGACAGTGACCCCGCGGATTTAGTCAAAGTTGCCTGCGGGGTCGTCGACCTTATTCAATCATCTGGGAGCGGAAAAAGGACCCCGCAGATACTGATCCAAACTTTCACTAAATACCGCAGGGTCACTATCGGCCGATCCAATCGCGTTACCGCAACTCGTAAATACAATACATGCCACATACCTGCAGTGGCTTGCATCTGCTGCTGCAATGACTGCTGCATCGCTCCAGGGCCTCTTTGCTGCTGCATCACTCCGGACCCAACCATGGACTGCTGTTGTTGTCTAGGGGCGGGTGGCACAGGTTCCGGGGGTGCCTCTTCTCTCTGTTGCGCTTGCTGTTGCTGCTGTTGTTGTTGAGGCGCCTCGCACTGATACAGCGAGATAATTGTCGTGGGTCGATTACTAGGCGGCTGTATGTTCACCTGAAGGTAACACAGGACAGGATGGAATAGCCCATATTGGATGGATGGTAAAAAAAGAGCGTGTGGGAGCACAGTGAGTAGGTACAAGAGTGGGGAAGTTTGAGAAATGGAGCTGTGCAATCAGATGGGGTCGTGCGCTAAGAGGGGCGTAATCCCGTACTGCGCTGCTGCGTGTTCGACTCACGCACTGGCTGCCCAATTTTTCAAACTGCTTCTCTTGTCCTAGCATCTCTTTTAATAGTTCACCTGAAGGGTGGGTCCGGCTCTGTGGTGTTCCGGCGGCATATGCACCAACGCCATGGAAGAAGGCGGGGCTTGGGAACTGGGGGGCAGAGCCCCCGGGGCCCCCATATGATGCTGCGGGGGTGGTCCCTGCGGACCTATTTGCTGAGGATAGGTCGCGCCTTGCTGTTGGGGAGCCTGTTGTTGGTGAGACGCGGCCCCAATCAATGGAGGCGGCAGTTGATGGGGAGACGGGCCCTGATTCGCCTGCAGCGCAGCCGACAACAGGCTTCCTGCCTGCTGATTGGACGATGCTGCAGAGGAGGGCGGGGCGTAGAGGCCGCCTGCCTGCTGATTGGACGATGCTGCAGAGGAGGGCGGGGCGTAGAGGCCGCCTGCCTGCTGATTGGAGGATGCTGCAGAGTAGAGGCTTCCTGCCTGCTGATTGGACGATGCTGCAGAGGAGGGCGGGGCGTAGAGGTTTCCCGCCTGCTGATTGGACGATGCTGCAGAAGAGGGCGGGGCGGGAGGGGGAGGGGGCGGAGTTTGCTGGCCTCCTGCGCCAGCAGTGGGACTGGCTTGCGGCGGTCGCTGTTGCTGCAGAGGGGGACTTTGGTGATGCAGCTGGGGCTGTTGCTGCAGCATGGCGGCGTTGTTAACCGCCGTACTGCTGACAGCGGCCGCTTGTACGGTGGAGGTGGCCTGCGTGCTCATTACGGAGACGGTGCTAGTCTGCAAGTAGCATGTAAAAGGATGCAAATAATGGACATCGCCCTTTGCAGAAAAACATAACGATACTACTGCAGTAATTATCTAAGGCTGTTTCGCTAGTGTTGATGCACTACGTACGTATGTTCCATGCATAACCTACTCTTTCGGCGAAACAAACGGGTATCGTTGGTTTGCTTTCATATCTTTACGACTTTTCTTTTAGTCCTAAACCCGGTGGTATATGGTATCATGGGGTAAACTCAGCCATTCCCGTTGAAGGAACGGCCTTCAGCACTACTAGGCGGCCGGGTTTTCCCCACGATACCAAAGCTTAGTATCTGTATATTCGCCTTGCTCCATTAGAGGAGGTGCCGTTTTCGCCCTCCTCGCCGATTTTTGAGCTGCAGTTATCACACACGCAAAGCACGCCGAAGCAATTACTTTTTTAATAATTGAAAAAGTAATTGCTTCGGCGTGCTTTGCGTGAGTGATAACTGCAGCTCAAAAATCGAGGAGGGCGAAAATGGCACCTCCTCTTATGGAGCAAGGCGAATACCTGTTAGTAGTATGCACCACCAAGTAACAGTCGTGCAAATAGTTCCTACCTGTGCTGCGCCGTACGCTCCGCCGGTCTGCTGCTGTTGCATTTGCGGCTGCGGAACCATGTGGGTCATTTGTTGCTGTGCAATCGGTGCGCCGCTGGGCGGATATCCAGCGCCCACCTGTCGCATCTGTCCTCCTCCTCCGCTCTTCAAGTAGCTGAGGCGCTGCTGGATGTGCTGTATCTGCTGCTGCTGCTGCGGCGTGGCCGGATGCTGATGCATCAAGTTTCCCAGTTGCTCCTGCAGGGAATTGATCTCCGCCATCACCTGCGGAGGCGGTTGCGGCGCCATCTGGTAACCGCCCGCGGCGCCGTACGCACCCGCGCCTGCAAAAAGGAAGGCAAAAAAGGCATGACATGACCGTCTGAATTATGCCGCGTTAACACAAACCCCGACAATAAGCAGCGGACAACAGCTGAACAATTTGTTGCCAAGAATGTCGGCTTTTCGGGGTATGTGTTAACATAAACGTACGAACGTTCCACGTACGCCCAAAGACAAGCGCCCGAAATTATTCTGACAGTCCATGGCTGTCTGTGGATTTTCGCACGTACGTACGCCCGTTATCTGAACGCGACATTAGCTACGATAGTTCAGAGTAGTATGGGTTCGTAAAAATTTATTTTGCACTTTCTTCTGCTTGAAATTGGCACTATTTCCTTGCTTCACCCCTGGTAAAAAATGAAGATCAGTAGGTATCCACAACAGTATCGTAGCAGTCGCCCAAATTTCCCCACAGTACCACTTATTTGTAATTCGTACAATAGCAAAACACGGTACTTGGCATCTCACCCTTCTACCTCACCTCTGCCTTGCGGCGACTGTTGCTGCTGCATCACAGCTGCTTGTCTCTGCGCAGTAGGATAGCCCGCCGCATTAGGATTAGGGTAGCCAGGTGCCGTCTGTTGCTGCGTTTGCGGATACGCGTAGCCCGTCTGCTGCTGTTGTACACCACCAGTGCTCGTCGGATAGCCCTGCATACTCCTCTGTTGCTGCTGCGAATAGGCCGACATCTGCTGTTGTGCCTGCTGCGGATACTGCGCATAACGAGGCTGCTGTCCGGTATTCCCGCCATATTGCACCGGATATCGCCCTGGGTATATTTGCTGCTGCTGCTGCGACTGGTAGTAGGCTGTAGCTTGCTGCTGGGGATACCCCTGAGCCGGATTGCCCCCCGGGTAGCCCCCCGGGGGTCTCGCGGGTGCCCCATACGTACCCGCTTGCTGCTGCTGCCCCGGAATGGGCTGACGCACTTGATAGTAGCCCCCGGGGCTCATTTGTTGCTGCTGTGGGGCAGCTTGAGGAGCCCCATACGCTTGCTGTTGCGAGTAGGCCTGCTGTTGTTGCTGTGGGGTATACTGCTGCTGTTGCTGTACATACCCCTGCTGTTGTTCATATCTTTGCTGTGCCTGTTGTTTCTGCTGAGGAGAAGGTATGTTGTAGGCTGTTGCTGTTTGAGAGGGAGCCTGCGGTCTGTACATTGCTTGCTGCTGCCACTGTTGCTGCTGTTGGGGCGAATAGATGTTCGTTTGACCGGTAGGTGTCGCTTCTGGTTGCACAAGCGGCGCCATTTTTTGCTGCTGTTGTTGTTGCGCGGCAGCTGCGGCGGCCGCTGCTGCCGCTTGTTGCTGCTTTTTCGTCGGCTTTTTCTTTTTCTTGGGCGCAGGAGGGCCGGCCGTATCTGCCCCCGCACCGGCCCGGGTAGGCGGCATCATCTGTATCTGCTGTGCCGCCGAACCTGGTACGAATTGCTGCTGCGGTGCCGAGTACGCGCCGACTACGGTACGAGTTTGCTGTTGCTGCGGTACGTAATTGGTGCCGAGGCATTGCTGTTGTTGCTGCGTGGGGATAATAGAAGTTTGCTGCTCAGGAGGCGGCCCCATTGTAGGTACAGGCGGTACGTAGGAGTCGGCCGAGAGATCGTTTGCGAACGGAAAACCGCCGGTGTCTAGCTGGGAAATTTGCGGAATGTACTCGTCTCCTTCGTCCATTTTCATCGAGTTCGAATAATTTTTAAAATAATTCTGAACGGATTTTGCAGCTGTTCCCGGTAATTTCTTCTTTGGTGACGTTAGAGAAAACGCGTATAATAATAACAAGAGTTCCTAATAATTGAGCCTAGAAAAGCGGTCGTGAGTGGAGTCAAATGCGTAGCAGGGCAATAACAAATTGAGCCGGAATAATAGTCGTAGTATGGCCATCTTCTGTCGCTGGTGTTCCTTCCTTGAAGGAAGTTCCTTCTCTTTTCATTGGCTATTATGGCATGTCCGACTCAAACAACAGAGAAGGAAAACAGAAGCGGAATCGATTCAAGTCTGAAACAAAAGGAACGCGTTGACTGACTGACATACACAAATGATTCGTACTGTTGCACGTACATACACGGTGCATACGCATGTACTGTACTTACACAGCATTCACCAAAGAAACAGCCGTCATTATCACAACTTTTATAGAAATAACAAAGCGTAAAAAGGCCTAAGCGAAAACGTTTCTCGACCCAGAACCAGCAGAATCCTCTTGGATCTTTCCCTCTTTTATATTTTCATTCATGATGATCCGCTCTTCTTCATTTTCCGCCTTTCTTCGCTTTTGCTCCTCTCTTTACGTGTCGGCAGCGTCGTCGCCCGCGTCGCCACTCGCCGCTGTCGAAAAAGAATCCGACCATGTATTCCTATAGTACGTTCTAAGCGACGAAGAGCTCTTTTTACGTACAAAACTGCAGAAAATGACGCGCTTTGATATTTTTAGAAATCCTTGAAAATGCTTTGGGTCTCGACAGGAAAACTTTGGTGGACTTTACGCTTGGTTACGGTAATTTCATACGGAAGTTTTCGAAAATCTAATCAAGATCTAGATTTGAAGTTTAGAAGGAACAGAATAAGGTAGATTTCATCCGCTCAAGGACAGTAGTAAAGTGGTATCTGCTGTGCAAAATAGTTGTCTGTTTTTTATGTTGAAGGTGTGATTGTTGAGAGCAGAAACTATGGCGCAGAAGCCTATGAATCAGGTGGTACAGAGCGGATCTGCGGCGCCCAAGAAAAAGCACTTCTTTGGCATGCCGGCCCCTTCTGGATACGTCGCGGGCGTAGGTCGCGGGTGCGTACATGACTAAACCTTTAATTTTTTTCCTGTAATGCATGCTAAAATGCCGGTCCACCGAGAGAATCGAGCAGTTATTCATGGTGGATGAAGACTAAATGGGCGAGGTCGTTTTTAGCGCTGCGCACACGTAGTTAGCGCTTTTTGTTGCAAATCTTGTTTATTTTTATGCTCATTTTACTTACTTCTTGGCTAAGTAGCCGCTGTTGGGCTAAAAAGTAAATAAAATGTGTCAAAAATAGACAAGTTTTGCAAGAAAAAGCGCTACTACATGTGCGCAGCGCTATTTGCGATCTCATCCATTAGCCGTTATTCACTCGACTGCTTTTACGGCATATGACGTTTTCTGGGTGAACTCGTGAAGATGATGTTTCATAACTTGTAATTTTAGTGCTACCGGTTTCACCACGCGTTCCGATATCGGTCCGGCGCGCGAGGCTTCGGACAGTTTCTCGGACGAACGACACGCGCCTCCCAAGAAACGATTCACATCGGAAGGGCCGAAAAGAGGCGACGACGACGACGATGAGCAAGAGGAGGATCTGAACGAGTCAAATTACGACGAGGTAACTGCCTACGTATAAACGCACGCAATGGGTAGATAGGAGGAGAGACCTGTCCTAGAAATCGATGAGGGGATATGGGGTACTGTGGGGTAAATCCGGACACGGGGTAAACCTGGACACCTAAGCTTTTTTGAACTTGCCGCTTCAGCAAATAATGAATATGGTAGCTCATTTGGAAGAGGAGAGTTCAAGGAATCGATTAGTAGAAAACTTGTCTCAATCGGTCGAATGGTTGCTGAGATGTACTAAAAGTACAAATTATAATTCTGGGACCCATGCATTATTTATCTCAGGATCTAGCCAACGTAGCTCAAAGCGGTTAAAAATCTCTCGATAACTTTAGCTCGCCTCGAAAATAAAAAACCGCATGCGTCTACGTGCCCTCTGTGTCGAGAAAATCGCCAAATTCCTTATGTACTAAAAATGTACACTTTTTTCGATTATTCAACATAACTGAACAAGCCGCAAAAACTTTTTCATTAAAAGTAGCCTATCCTCGTAAATTCATGCAGATTTCAAAAATAGTATTGGTGTTTCAAAAAATTTAACCCCTACCCAAAAATTGTCAAAAATATACAAATTTTGCAAAATTATATACTAGGGGTTAAATTTTTTTTAAAACACCGATACTGTTTTTGAAATCTGCATCAAATTTTACATAGAAAAAAAAAAAAAAAAAAAAAAAAAAAAAAAAATAAAAAAAAAAAAAAAAAATTAGGTGTCCAATTTACACCGTGTCTCCGGTTTACCCCACAATACCCTTGCCTACTTGTCTGGCCTGGGTTCCTCTGTTTCTTGGTTCGTAATCGCTCCACATCCGGCAGGCTGCATTGTCCTCCGTTACTTCTACCAGCTGCCCGGTTCAGAGCGCGAGAAACTCCTGCGAATCTCGTCGTCCTTACGAAAATTCTCGAAGCCTCCTTGTACTTTTCTCTCAGTAAAGAGCGAGACAGAATACCACAAGTACATCATATCTTAGAATATATATGAATGGTAGTGCGTGCGGTCACTTATTGTTTAGCTTATTTGCAAAAAAAAAAACAAAGGAGTTAGGGCCAGTTACCCAGGCCGGACCCAGATGTACCCATGTGTTTCTTCAATAATAACCAGGGAGAGTGGTTGGGTACTGTGGGATAAACCCGGCCATGGGGTAAACCAGGCCACCTAAGCTCCTTTGAACTTCTTTTCAGCAAATGATAACAAAATAGCTCATTTGAAAGAGAGCTCAAGAATCGATTGATATAATATAGTTCCTGAGATATGCGGTATGTAGCTTAGGTGGCCGGATATTCCCCATGGCCGGGTTTCTTACCCCACTAATAAGTACCCTGTAACCAGCTTTGTACCTCTTTTCGTCGGAAGACCCGAATTACCCCGCACTACCCCACGAACAAACCTACCGATAGTCGCGTCGTTTCTCGTCCTGTCTCTGATCCCCATTTGGTAGATGGCGTCAGCCTCTTCGTCGTCTTTATCGTAAGGGTCGCGAGCGAACAAACAGCCGCCATAACCGTGAAACTAAAGGGGAAAAAGCAACAATTTACGACTGATACCAAAAAGTCGCCGAAATTTCAAGTGTACCCAAGGTCAAAATTAACCACAAGCACCCTGCTATCAGGTACTGTGGTGTAAACCCGGACACGGAGGTAAACCGGGACACCTATAGTACAATTATATTTCTGGGACCCATGCATTATTTATCTCAGGATCTAGAAAACGTATCTCAAAGCGGTTAAAATTCTCTCGCTAACTGTAGCTGGCCTGGAAAATAAAAAAAACCGCATGGGTCTCCGTGCCTTCTGTTTTGAGAAATCGCCGTTTTCCTTAAGTACTAAAAATGTACTAAAAAGGTACACTTTTTCCGATTATTCGGCATAAATGAACAAGCCGCAAAAATTTTTTCATTAAAAGTAGCCTATCCTATGTAAAATTTGATGCAGATTTCAAAAAAGTATGGTGTTTTAAAAAAAATTAACCCCTAATATATAATTTTGCAAAATTTGTATATTTTTGACAATTTTTGGTAGGGGTTAAATTTTTTTAAACACCAATACTATTTTTGAAATCTGCATCAAATTCTACGTTAGGATAGGCTACTTTTAATGAAAAAAGTTTTTGCGGCTTGTTCAGTTATGTTGAATAATCGAAAAAGTGTACATTTTTAGTACATAAGGAATTTGGCGATTTCTGACACAGAAGGCACGTAGACGCATGCGGTTTTTTTTATTTTCCACGGCTGAAGTTTTCGAGAGATTTTTAACCGCTTTGAGCTACGTTGGCTAGATAGATAATAATGCATGGTCCCAGGCAATTATAATTTGTCCCTTTTAGTACATCTCAGCAACCATTCGACCGATTGAGACAAGTTTTCTATTAATCGATTCCTTGAACTCTCCTCTTCCAAATGAGCTACCATATTCATTATTTGCTGAAGCGGCAAGTTCAAAAAGCTTAGGTGTCCAGGTTTACCCCGTGTCCGGATTTACCCCAAGTACCCCATATCCCTCGATTTCTAGGGACAGGTTCTCCTCCTATCTACCCATTGCGTGCGTTTATACGTAGGCAGTTACCTCGTCGTAATTTGACTCGTTCAGATCCTCCTCTTGCTCATCGTCGTCGTAGTCGCCTCTTTTCGGCCCTTCCGATGTGAATCGTTTCTTGGGAGGCGCTGCGTCGTCCGAGAAACTGTCCGAAGCCTCGCGCGCCGGACCGATATCGGAACGCGTGGTGAAACCGGTAGCACTAAAATTACAAGTTATGAAACATCATCTTCACGAGTTCACCCAGAAAACGTCATATGCCGTAAAAGCAGTCGAGTGAATAACGGCTAATGGATGAGATCGCAAATAGCGCTGCGCATGTAGTAGCGCTTTTCTGCAAAACTTGTCTATTTTTGACACATTTTATTTACTTTTAGCCCAACAGCGGCTACTTAGCCAAGAGTAAGTAAAATGAGCATAAAAATAAACAAGATTTGAAAAAAAGCGCTAACTACGTGTGCGCAGCGCTAAAAACGACCTCGCCCATTTAGTCTTCATCCACCATGAATAACTGCTGATTCTCTCGCTGGACCGGCATTTTAGCATGCATTACAGGAAAAAAATTAAAGGTTTAGTCATGTACGCACCCGCGACCTACGCCCGCGACGTATCCAGAAGGGGCCGGCATGCCAAAGAAGTGCTTTTTCTTGGGCGCCGCAGATCCGCTCTGTACCACCTGATTCATAGGCTTCTGCGCCATATTTCTGCTCTCAACAATCACACCTTCAACATAAAAAACAGACAACTATTTTGCACAGCAGATACCACTTTACTACTGTCCTTGAGCGGATGAAATCTACCTTCTTCTGTTCCTTCTAAACTTCAAATCTAGATCTTATTAGATTTTCGAAAACTTCCGTATGAATTACCTAACCAAGCGTAAAGTCCACCAAAGTTTTCCTGTCGAGACCCAAAGCATTTTCAAGGATTTCTAAAAATATCAAAGCGCGTCATTTTTAACTTTTACGTAAGAGCTCTTCGCGCTTAGTAACGTACTATAGGAATACATGGTCGGATTCTTTTTCGATACGGAGTGGCGACGCGGGCGACGACGCTGCCGACACGTAAAAGAGGAGCAAAAGCGAAGAAAAGGAGAAAATGAAGAATGAAGATCATTGAAATGAAGAAAAAGGGAAAGATACAAGAGAATTCTGCTGGTTCTGGGTCGAGAATCGTTTTCGCTTTGGCCCTTTTACGCTTTGTTATTTCATAAGAAGTTGTGATAATGACGGCTGTTTCTTTGGTGAATACTGTGTAAGTACAGTACATGCGTATGCTACTCTGTGTATGTACTTGTGCAACAGTACGAATCATTTGTGTATGTCAGTCAGTAACGCGTTTCCTTTTGTTTCAGACTTTGAATCGGCTCCGCTTCTGTTTTCCTTCTCTGTTGTTTGAGTCGGACATGCCATAATAGCCAATGAAAAGAGAAGGAACTTCCTTCAAGGAAGGAAAACCAGCGACAGAAGATGGCCATTCTACGACTATTATTCCGGCTCAATTTGTTATTGCCCTGCTACGCATTTGACTCCACTACGACCGCTTTTCTAGGCTCAATTATTAGGAACTCTTGTTATTATTATACGCGTTTTCTCTAACGTCACCAAAGAAGAAATTACCGGGAACAGCTGCAAAATCCGTTCAGAATTATTTAAAAATTATTCGAACTCGATGAAAATGGACGAAGGAGACGAGTACATTCCGCAAATTTCCCAGCTAGACACCGGCGGTTTTCCGTTCGCAAACGATCTCTCGGCCGACTCCTACGTACCGCCTGTACCTACAATGGGGCCGCCTCCTGAGCAGCAAACTTCTATTATCCCCACGCAGCAACAACAGCAATGCCTCGGCACCAATTACGTACCGCAGCAACAGCAAACTCGTACCGTAGTCGGCGCGTACTCGGCACCGCAGCAGCAATTCGTACCAGGTTCGGCGGCACAGCAGATACAGATGATGCCGCCTACCCGGGCCGTGCGGGGGCCGATCCGGCCGGCCCTCCTGCGCCCAAGAAAAAGAAAAAGCCGACGAAAAAGCAGCAACAAGCGGCAGCAGCGGCGGCAGCTGCAGCGCAACAACAGCAGCAGCAAAAAATGACGCCGCTTGTGCAACCAGAAGCGACACCTACCGGCCAAACGACATCTATTCGCCCCAACAGCAGCAGCAGGACAAAGCAACAACAGTGGCAGCAGCAAGCAATGTACAGACCGCAGGCCCCTCTCAAACAGCAGCAGCCTACAACATGCAGCCTTCTCAGCAGAAACAACGCACAGCAAAGATATGAACAACAGCAGGGGTATGTACAGCAACAACAACAGTATACCCCGCAGCAACAGCAGCAGGCCTACTCGCAACAGCAATCAGCGTATGGGGCTCCTCAAGCTGCCCCACAGCAACAAATGAGCCCGGGGGCTACTATCAAGTGCGTCAGCCCCTTCCGGGCCAGCAGCAGCAGCAACCGGGAACGTATGGGGCACCTGCGAGACCCCCCCGGGGGCTACCCGGGGGGCAATCCGGCTCAGGGGTATCCTCAGCAGCAAGCTACGGCCTACTACCCGCAGCAACAGCAGCAGCAAATATACCCAGGGCGATATCCGGTGCAATAGGGCGGGAATACGGGACAGCAGCCGCGTTATGCGCAGTATCCGCAGCAAGCGCAGCAGATGTCGGCTTATTCTCAGCAGCAACAGAGGAGCATGCAGGGGTATCCGACGAGCACTGGTGGTGTACAGCAGCAACAGCAGCAGGCGGGCTACGCTTACCCGCAGACGCAGCAACAGACGGCACCTGGCTACCCTAACCCTAACGCTGCTGGCTACCCTACTGCGCAACGACAAGCAGCTGTGATGCAGCAGCAGCAACAGTCGCCGCAAGGCAGAGGTGAGGTGGTAGAGTAGGGGAAGATGCCAAGTAGGGTACTTTGGTGTAAAATTGACACCTAAGGTATTTTCAGGAAGTTGCCACTTCAGCAAATGATGAAGCTACTAGTAGCTCATTTGAACAGAGGAGAAGTTCAAGGAAATCGATTGGGAGAACGCTTGTCTCAATCAGTCGAATGATTGCAGAATAAGTGTCCGGGTTTACCCTAGACATACCCTACGTTCGACAGAGATGCCGAACGTGCATAAATGCCCGAAAAGCCACAGACAGCCATGGACTATCAGAATAATTTCGGGCGCTTGTCTTTGGATGCTTACGTCGAACGTACGCGCATCCGTTTATCCTAACTTAACGCGGCATATTGCACACGATCATGAATGAACGTACATTTTTGCCGTCCTTTTTACAGGCGCGGGTTCGTACGGCGCGGCGGGCGGTTACCAGATGGCGCCGCAGCCGCCTCCGCAGGTGATGGCGGAGATCAATTCCCTGCAGGATCAACTGGGAAACTTGATGCATCAGCATCCGGCCACGCCGCAGCAACAGCAGCAGATACAGCACATTCAGCAGCGCCTGAGCTACTTGAAGAGCGGAGGAGGGGGAGGAGGACAGATGCGACAGGTGGGCGCTGTGTATCCGCCCAGCGGTGCACCGATTGCACAGCAACAAATGGCCCACATGGTTCCGCAGCCGCAAATGCAACCGCAACAGACTGGCGGAGCGTACGGCGCAGCACAGGTACTATGAACTACACAGCTGTTACGTGATTGTAGGTACATACTTATGGACACTAACTGGGGTACCGTGGGGAAAACCCGGCCACCTAGTAGTGCTGAAGGCCGTTCTTTTTGACGGAATGGCCCAGTTTACCCCATGATACTTTATATCGGGTTTAGAAAGGACTGTAACCAACGATAAGGCAGTGCGTTGTTTCCCGTTTGTTAGGCGAAAGAAGGTTAGGTATGGAACATACTACACAAACGAAATAGCCTTCGATAATAACTGCAGTACCGTATTTTTGGGTGTATAGCCCCATATAGCCCCATGGGGCTATACAAAAATCGAGAGGTCTGATGGGGGGTTATACACTGTGGGGGGATATACACTGGGGGGGATATACATGGGACAAAATTCATGTTTTTGAGAGGTGTGTAGAGGCATGTTTTTGAGGTCAAAAGTACGTGTTTTAGGGCATAATCGCGGTCAAAACAGGGTTATTCAAGTATAAGACATGCTCAGCTAAGCTTATAGGCATGGTAGCATGTTGTAGGAGTAGCTATAGCTAGCTTATGACCAGCTTACATAGGTAGGTTAGGTACCTTTCAGTACATGGGGGGTTATACACCAGGGGGGGATATACATAGGACAAAAGTTATGTTTTGCGAATGGGGGGTTATACACGGGGGGGGGGGGAGATACTCAGGGGGGATATACACCCAAAAATACGGTATCCTTATGTTTCTCAGCAAAGGTCGATGTCCTCCATTATTTGCATCCTTTTGCATAATAATTACTTGCAGACTAGCACCGTTTCTGTGATGAGCACGCAGGCCACCTCCACCGTGCAAGCTGCTGCTGTCAGCAGTACAGCGGCCAACAACGCCGCCATGCTGCAGCAACAACCGCAGCTGCATCACCAAAGTCCCCCTCTGCAGCAACAGCGACCGCCGCAAGCCAGTCCCACCTCTGCTGGAACAGGAGGTCAGCAAACCCCGCCCCCTCCCCCTCCCGCCCCGCCCTCCTCTGCAGCATCGTCCAATCAGCAGGCAGGAAGCCTCTACGCCCCGCCCTCCTCTGCAGCGTCGTCCAATCAGCAGGCAGGCGGGCTCTACGCCCCGCCCTCCTCTGCAGCGTCGTCCAATCAGCAGGCAGGCGGCCTCTACGCCCCGCCCTCCTCTGCAGCATCCTCCAATCAGCAGGCAGGCGGCCTCTACGCCCCGCCCTCCTCTGCAGCATCGTCCAATCAGCAGGCAGGAAGCCTGTTGTCGGCTGCGCTGCAGGCAAATCAGGGCCCACCTCCCCATCAACTGCCGCCTCCTTTGGTTGGGGCCGCGTCCCACCAACAACAGGCTCCCCAACAGCAAGGTGCGAACTATCCTCAGCAAATGGGGCCACAGGGGCCACCCCCGCAGCATCATTTGGGGGCCCCAGGGGCTCTGCCCCCCAGTTCCCAAGCCGGTCCGCCTTCTTCCATGGCGTTGGTGCATATGCCGCCGGAACACCACAGAGCCGGGCCCACTCTTCAGGTACGGAAACATCAAACGTCTGGTGGCGTTATGAGTCTGCCATCCAGCGACAAGTTTCTGTCGGGGCCAGACAATAGTACCGCAAGTCTGTGCGGTCAGTAAAAGAGCGTGTGCAAGCCCAGTGAGTAGGTACAAGAGCGGGAGTTTGAGAAATTGAGCTGTGCAGTCAGATGGGGTCGTGCGCTAGGAGGGGCGTAATCCCGTACTGCGCTGCGTGTTCGACTCACGCACTGGCTGCCCAATTTTTCACACTGCTTCTCTTGTGCTCACATTTCTAAATATAGAGTACACCCGCGCTAAGGACTGTTCCATCGTGTCCTGCGTTACCTTCAGGTGAACATACAGCCGCCGAGCAATCGACCCACGACCATTATCTCGCTGTATCAGTGCGAAGCGCCTCAACAGCAGCAGCAACAGCAAGCGCAACAGAGAGAAGAGGCACCGCCGGAACCTGTACCTCCCGCGCCTAGACAACAGCAGCAGTCCATGGTTGGGTCCGGAGTGATGCAGCAGCAAAGAGGCCCTGGAGCAATGCAGCAGTCTTTGCAGCAACAGCAGCAGATGCAAGCCACTGCAGGTATGTACCTGTAGTATGAGGGGAGCTTTGTAAAGTACGTCACGAAAAAATAGGGGAGGGGGTTGGGGCGAATGTGACGTTAACGTGACGATGTGTCGCTCTATGTTCAGAAGCATTCTAGGGCGAGGGTAACGACGGGGGGGGGGGGGGGGGGGGTGCGACGGATGAATTTTTGCGTGACGTACTTTATGAAGGTCCCCTTATGTATACGGTGCGTGCGTATGTATGTATAGAAACTAGGGCAGGTTGTATTGCAAAAGATGTTGATAGACTGCGGGCATTTTCAATGTCGCGTAAGGGTTGATTGCACAAAATTGCATGGACTATTGAACATACCCGTGACTTTGCGATTCTCGCGTTGCGTTTTCTCTTCAACGGGTCGTACATAGCATAGGTACTTTTCTGTACGTTTTACATGTGCACGCAGAAAGCACACTGATTGCTTCCTTTTTTTGCAGCGTCAAGTATGCTTGAATCTCCTCAGAGGCAGCAACAAGGCCTAGCAGCAGCCACAATGCCCACACAAATTCCATCATCGGCTATGTGTAGCCCACCTCCTTCGCAGCCTTCAGGTCTTAGTGGGGACCCCATGGGTGCCCCCTCAGACCTGGTGGCCATGGGTCAAGTAATGCCGCCGGTCCGAGGTCCACCTCCATTCGAAATGGTATCTCCGCCACCCCCTACGCAGAATCAATCTTTCGAAAGCGGAGGAGAGGATGGGTTGGTTTTCACTCCTCCCTTGAATGAGCAGGAGGCGGCCGAATTAACGACTCCTGCGAAAAAAGGCAGGAGGAGAAGAAGCACGCCGAAAGAACCGAAGGAACCGAGGGCCCCTAGAGGCAGAGGAGGGGGAGGGGGCAGAGGCAGAAAGAGAGGAGGCTCGGCCGGCCAGACACCAGTGCCAGAAATGCCAAGAATGGAGGGGGAGCAGGTAGCTGCTGGAGTTGTGGACGTGAAAATGGTGGGAGAAGGCGGAGAGGAGGAAAAAGGGGGGAAGGAGCCAGTACCGGCGGTGGCGGCAGATTTGACGGGGCTGATGCAGTTGGAACCCATTTCTCCGGAGCCTCAGCAGCAACAGTTGGTGGAGGGGGAAGGGAAAAGAGAGGAAAAAGAGGGGGAAGGAGTGAAAGAAGAGGAGAAGAAAGAGGAAGGAGAAGGAGGAGAAAAGCCGCCAGTGGAAGGAGAACTGGAGCTGAAACAGTTGGATGCGGCGATGGCGGCGGTGGAGAAAAAGGGGAAAGAGGAGGAGGAGGAGGAAAAGAAGGAGGAGAAGGAAGAGGAAGAAGAGGAGAAGAAGACGCCGTCGCCGGCGAAGAAGAAGAGGAAGTCACCGAAGAAGAAGACGGAGAGGGAGAAGAGAGAGGAGAGGGAGAAGAGAGAGGAGAAAGAGAAGGAGAAGATGGGAGAGAAAGAGAAGGAGAAGAAGGAGGGGGCGAAGAAGGAGAAGAAGGGAAAGGAGAAGGAGAAGGATGGCGATTCTACGCCGCCGATCGTGCTGGAGAAGAAGAAAAACAGACCGAGGTATGTATGGGGACACTGTGGGGTAAACCCGGACACCTAGTATGTCTCAGCAACCATTCGACCGATTGAGACGAGTAGTCTACCAATCGATCCTTGAACTCTCCTCTTTCAATGAGCTACCATGTCCATCATTTGCTGAGGCGGCAAGTTCAGAAAAGCTTAGGTGTCCGGGTTTACCCCACGGTACCCTATAGCTGGCATAGACCGCTGTGTAGGTCCATAACAAAACAGAGGTCTACAAACAAACCCATTCGGCAAGTCTAAAATCACGATTCGGAGAACGAATTTGCAGTGAAGTTTACCAATCTACGTATCATGTTGCAGGTACGCGACGAAGAAGTCGGGTAAGTCGAAGAAGCGCAAGCGGGCCTCCTATGAATCCGACTACGAGTCGGGAGGAGAAGGCGGAGGCGGCGGCGGCGGCGGAAAGAAGGGAGAGAAAGACAAGGCCGGAGTGGACGCGAACATTGAATATATCGAGGTAGGGTGGTATCAAAAATATATAACTGAGCTTAGGGTGGGGACACACCACCACGTGGTAGATATAGGTAAGCTGTAGGCACACTGTGTAAACGAAGGAGGCACCCACAACTAAAGGCATATCGCTTACGGTGAGTTGAGTATGAACTTCTAGTTTTCGCTTGTAAATTTGCGCTTTTTCACTTGTTCTCACGTGTTCACACGGTCGCGGTTTGCAATTTGCCATGTGAATTCGCCCGAATTATGATCCCCTTTTGACTGCGACAGTAATGTAATCGATGTAAACGTCCATTGTACAGAAACGCCGCTCAGGCCGCGCCACCAAGAAGCACAAGTACGACGTGGACACGTGGGCGAACGTGGATTTATCCGACGAGGAGCACTTGATGCCGCCTACCAAAAAGAGCAAAACCTCAGCCTCCACCCCGCAGAAAGACGGCTCGGCGGGCGAAAAAGGCGGGGCGGAGAGTTCGACGGAAGCGACGCCTAGCGGAAAAGATGGCGACACTGCAGAGGGGGCGCCGGAAGGAACCGTCGTGCCTGAATCGGAAGCACCGGTGATTATGGAACAGCTGAAGGAAGAAGACACTATGGTAGGTTACGTACAGGGTGGCCCGAAAGTAGACGACCACAATCAGGCCGATTTATTTACTCGCACCGAGCAAATTTGTATTTTGTGTTGAAATGGAGACACCATGGTAGGTTGCGTACAGGGTGGCCCAAAAGTAGACGACAAAAGACAGGCTAATTACTCGCACGGAGCAAATCTCTGTATTTTGTGTTGAAACGAAGGAGCCGACGAGTGCGGTCGGACTGTACTCGCGTATGATAATCAGTCTCACCTTGTGAGTACTTTTACTCGTACCGAGCCTCTTTTCATCAGAATGGTACAGCAGCGACCTACTTGTACCATGCTCGGTACGAGAAAGTAGTAGCTTGTATGAACGCGTATGTGCATGTGACGAGAAGATGCTCGGCACGAGTAAAGGTACTCGCACAGTCAGACTGCTTAGCAGGAGGGAGTTCTAGTCGGACTCTACCCATCGGCTCTTATGATTCACCACGAAAAGATCAATATGCTCGGTACGAGTAAGTTGTTTGTCTGATGTCGTTAGTGGTTGCTATGTAAGCAATGTAACACAATCAGCAAACAAGATAACTTACATAACAAGATAAGACTTACATTCCGCTGCCTGAAAACCGTGCCGATTTCTACGTACCGGTACGTATGTGCTCTATGAAGCCTGCCGTTTGCTTTTTCTCTGTTCGCAGGTGGTAGAGAAGATTCTGGCAGCGCGCCAACGCAAAAGCGCCGCCTGCGCCGGCAAACACCATCACGCGCATCACGAGCATCACGCGGACGGGCATCACAAAGAGCACCACCTTATGGAACATCCTATCGAACACCACCATCATACAGAGCAGCAGCATACTGAGGAGCATACAAAAGGGGCGACTGAAGGCAAAGAGAAGAAAGAGGAAGAGACGAAGACGGACGTAGCAAAGGAAGAAAAGAAAACGGAGCAGAAGGAGGAAGGAAAGGAAGAGAAAAAGACGGAGGAGACGGCGGAAGCAGAGAAAGAGAAGGAAAAGGAAAAAGAGAAGGAGAAGGATCAAAAAGAGAAGGAGGAACAGGATGGCAAAGAGAAGGCGGAAGGCGAGGAGGAGTTTTACGTCAAGTACAAGAATCTGTAAGCGGGGGAGGAAAAGATGAGGGAAGTAGGGTACTCTGGGGTAAACCTGGACACGGGGTAAACCCGGACGCACAGCTTTTCTGAACTTGTCGCTTCAGAACATTATGAACATGGTAGCTCGTCTGAAAGAGGAGAGTTCAAGGAATTGATTGGTCGTATGGTTGCTGAGATATACTGGGTGTCCGGGTTTACCCCACAGTACTCTATAACTATTTTGACATATCGAGAGAATCTGGGTTGAGCCTATTTGTTTTGTTCGCATGAATAGCATGCAAATTTGTGGACATGTCTAGTCTCTGCTCTGCAGCATTCGCGGGAAAAGTACGGGTGCAAAATCTCGTACGTATGTGTTATATGACGTGGTGCATGTCCTGTGGCATTGTTGTAGCTCTTACTTGCACTGCGAATGGAAAACGGAAGTAGAGCTGGAGAAAGGAGACAAGCGGATTGGTCAGAAATTGAAGCGATTCAAACAGAAAAGAGAAATGGCCACCACATTCTTGGATGAGGTACGGGTACCATGGGGTAAACCCGGCTATGGGAAAATTCGGCCACCAAAGCCTCAGGGCTTCATATCTCAGGAACCAATGAATGGACCGAATGAGACGAATATTATGTCAGCCGATTCCTTGAACGCTCCTCTTTCAAATGAACTATTTGGTTCATCATTTGCTGAAACAGCACGTTCAAAAGAGCTTAGGTGGCCGGATTTATCCCTTGGCCGGGTTTACCCACGCAATACGTGTACGGATATTGATTCATATTGAACGTTCGTTTGTTCGTTCGTGCATCCGTTCAGTCAGGTGTTAGCTTATGTATTCTTGGTATTTTGTAGCAATACGACGAGGACGAGCCGTTCAATCCTGATTTTATCCAAGTGGAGCGCGTACTGGACGTGAGTACTGCAGAGGAGATTCCAAACGACCATCTCTCGTGGAATGAGATACAAGCGAAGGACGAAGAGAAAGTACCAGAGGAATTGAAACCAAAAGCGACGGAGCAGGACGAAATGAAAGAGCAGGAAAAGGTACCTATACAGTATGTAGCTTGTTGGACCAAGAATTCCCAAATACCTGTTACAAATCAATGTGCCGAGCTGTGGCTTCTTGGTTTACACTGTTTGCCAAATGTTTGAACCTTTCAATAGGTGTAGTCGCTAGATATGTTGAGTCGTTGATTTTACAGAAAGAAGACGACACAGAGGCTAAGACCAGCGATGGAATGGGCGATAAGGCAGCGGAAGAGACTACAGCAAAGACGGAAGCAGGAGAGAAAGAAAGAGATGCAAAGAAGGAGGAAAGGGAGAAGGAAGAAAGTGATGAGAAGGTGAAAGGAGCGAAAGAAGAAGAGAGGGAAGATGGAGAGATGGAGAAAGAAAAGGAACACGAAGGAAAAAAGGAGGAGGAGGAAGGGAAGAAGACGGCAGAGAAAGAAGAGAAGAAGGAAGGGGAAGAGAAAGAGAAGGAAGAGGAAGAGAAGAAAGAAGGAGAAGAGAAAGAGAAGGAAAAGAAAGAGGAGGAGGCGACGGTGGCGCCTTTTCGAGAAATGATCACGGTGACGCACTACCTGGTGAAGTGGCGTAGTCTGCAGTACGAGGACTGCACATGGGAACTGGAGAAGGACGTGGACTCGGACAAGATCGCCCAGTTCTACACGCGCAGGGACCCGCCGCCGCAGAAAGTGGTACGTAATTGTAGGGTACTGTGGGGTAAATCCGGACACCTAGTATATCTCAGCAACAATACGACCGATTGAGACAAGTATTCTACCAATCAATTCCTTGACCTCTCCTAGCTTTCAAATGAGCTACCATGTTCATCATTTGCTAAGCGGCAAGTTCAGAAAAGCTTTGGTGTCCGGGTTTACCCCATAGTACCCTACACGATCGATAAACTTTCGTCGCCCTCATGTCATATTCTTGTTTCTCATCCCAAATTTATTCTGGTCGTCGCTCGTACAGTAGGCACACTTGCACCTGTGTGCTTTGTTTTGTAGAAGGAAAAGCAGCGACCGCATCCGAACGAATGGCGAAAAGTGGAGGATACGCTGGTGTTCAAGAACAACAACACGCTGCGCGACTATCAGCTGGAAGGACTCAACTGGCTTCTTTTCTGTTGGTACAACAGGTATGTTACCACGGAATGGTAGGCCTACGGCTTATTATTTATTCACACACAGCATAAGCTTATGATGACTGTGTAGTGTGTAGGAGCTATAAATACCGATCCCTACCTCCACCTCATACAATGCGGAGAAAATTCCGGGAATAAATTTCTATTTTTCGCAGCACGGGCAAAGGTCCTTATAGTTTTTTTGTAGGCGTAGGGTACATGGCCGGGTAAACCCAGCCATGGAAAAATCGATAACCTAAGGTCACGTTTGCTTATGCTTTGCAGGCAGAACTGCATTCTGGCGGATGAGATGGGCTTGGGCAAGACCATCCAGACGATCACGTTTCTGGTGGAGTTGACCAAGTACGGCGTGCACGGCCCTTTTCTCGTCATCGCCCCGCTCTCCACCATTCACAACTGGCAGCGCGAGTTCGAAACCTGGTCGGAGATCAATTCCGTGGTCTACCACGGCACTGCAGTCAGTCGCAAAAT
This sequence comes from Epsilonema sp. ZAB3_2, assembly GCA_030247985.1. Lineage (NCBI taxonomy): Eukaryota > Metazoa > Nematoda > Chromadorea > Desmodorida > Epsilonematidae > Epsilonema > Epsilonema sp. ZAB3_2. The sequence goes on along the minus strand of JASAMW010002468.1, from coordinate 55,510 downwards.
GATACAGGAGTACGAGATGTACTACCGCGACGAAAAGGTACGTACATCCACCTTTGTCCCATCATGATGCTCAGGCACAATTTGTGTGTTCCATTAACACATACCCCGACCTGGCGTCATTGTTGGCAACAACTCGTTCGTTTGTTGTCGGTTTTGTTGTCCGTTTTGTTGTTTCTTGTCCGTTTTGTTGTCCGTTTTATGTGGGTGTTGTCGGTTTTGTTGTCGTTCGTCAACACCCCTATAAAAACGGACAACAAAACGGACAACAAACAAGAAAACGGACAACAAAACCGACAACAAATGAAGGAAGTTGTTGCCAACAATGACGCCAGGTCGGAGTATGTGTTAAACCTGGTCCCGAAGCGAGCGAAGGCGTGGTACGGTGTGCGTCGTCGTCTTTGTTTTTACTACGTACGTAACGCACCATAATCGTTCGCTTCGGGACCATGTATAGTGGAATACAAATTGTGCTTGAGCATCATGATGAGATAGAGGTGGAATTGCAACGATGTCATGGTGGTATGGACCAGGTGCACTAGAATTATGGGTGGTCGCGAGCTTGTGACCCTTCCGCGTTGCAAAACTTGTGTATTTTTATGTTCTTTTACTTTTTAGCCAAATAGCCGCCACATGTTGGTTACTTAGCTAAAAAGTAAATAAAATATGCATAAAATAGGCAAGTTTTGCAAGAAAAAGCGCTACTACGTGTGCGTAGCGCTGTTTTGCGACTTAAATGTTATTTGTTATTGTTGTTGTTTCCTTGAAGGGCGAGCGATGCCAGAAGATGTTCAAGTTCGACGTGTTGATCACGACCTACGAGATGATTTTGGCGGACGCGGAGGAATTGGGTGGCATCGGCTGGCGCGCCGTCGTCATCGACGAAGCGCATCGCCTCAAGAATCGCAATTGCAAATTGCTCACCGGACTGAGGGACTTCAAAATGGTACCGAAAAACAATATGTAAAATTCTGCGTGAAGGGAAAGGATAGAGAGAAAGTAACTTGTGTAAACGGGCCTCCATCAGTAAAAAGTCGAAAAAGGTGGCTAAAAATTCTCCAGTCGAGCGCATCCATACACTGGTGGCGCACTTAGTGCGCCACACACGTTGTGAGTTGGAACTTCGAGTTTTGTTTTGCGTGTAGAGCATTCTCACGTGCCCCCACGCACGAAACTTTTCTCACGTGTTCACATATGGTGATTTTCAAACGCTCGGTGCATTCACCGGCCTCCTTATGCTTCACCGCATACTTTGCGGGAATTCCCCGTGAGTCAGTTTACTCTCCACGTGTGTAGGGCGCTACTGACATACATATCTCTGCTGTTTTACAGGAGCATCGAGTACTGCTGACGGGAACTCCGCTGCAGAACAACGTGGACGAATTATTCAGTCTGCTGAATTTCTTGGAGTCGCGCCAGTTCCAGAGTTCTGAGGCGTTTCTGGCGGAGTTCGGCGAATGTCAGACGGATGATCAAGTGAGCAAGCTGCAGGAGATTCTCAAACCCATGATGCTGCGACGCCTGAAAGAGGACGTGGAGAAGAATCTCAAACCCAAGGAGGAAACGATCATAGAGGTACGTGTGCATGTGCATTGGTTGGACCAGGGGGAGTCTCCGGTTTAGATTGATCATTATCTTCTGTGTACACTGTGATGTGACGTGCCGCGTTCCGTATGGCGATAGCGGCCCCGAAAAGGGGGGGGGGGAGGAGAGAGAGAGAAATCGGACCGACCAGGAATCGAACCCGCTACCCTCGGTCAGCTGCGGACTTAGGCACCCTACCAGGGACCGGTCCGGGGACAGTTTCTAGAACTACAGTTTACGTACACTACTGGCGTCGGACGCTATTGCCACACGTACGCAGTACGTTACACATTGCTTGAACCAGAGGAGTCTCTGATTTCGATAATCTCCTGTTTTCACCATCGAAAGCATGATGTAAATGAGACAATTTGGGCGAATTGTTTTCTTGCTGTGTCGGCAGGTGGAGCTGACAAATATTCAGAAGAAGTACTACCGGGCGATTTTGGAGCGCAACTTCGCCTATTTGTCAAGAGGCGCCTCTGTGCCCAGCCTGATGAACACGATGATGGAGCTACGCAAGTGCTGCAATCACCCCTTTCTCATCAATGGTAAGTAGGGTACACTATTGGGTAAACCCGTGAACTTGGTGTTTCAGCAAGAAAATGAACATGGTAGCTCATTTGAAAGAGGAAAGTTCAGGAGATTGGTGGAATACTTGTCTCAATCGGTCCAGTGATCGATGAGATATGCAGCCCTGAAGCTTAGGTGGCCGGGTTTACCCCATAGCACCCTGCTACTGGTATGTGCATGCAGTAGAAACGATACTACATGTACGCATGTATAGTACTGCTAAACGTTTGTATGTAGGGCAGCGCATAGTTATACGGGAGTTTCTGGGGTTTGGTTTGTTCACTTTTGTTCCATCTCGGTAAGAATTAGCCGTGGGCCATCATGCGCTGCTAATTTGGTAATTTTGAGCTTGATAACTGAGAAAGCTGATGTTTCAAGCCATCAATCTATGCCACTGTCGTGTTTATTCGCCGCGGAATTCGGTGGTTGTGTTTATTTTGGGAAAAATTAGGAATTGTTGCACTTTTTGAAGGGGTTTCATGTCGAAATCTCTAATGTAAGCTGAACATTAGTTTAGTAATTAGTTACATTAAAATGTGGGGTACCCTATTTACTGCTACTAAGTTCGTCTGTATTTCTCCCCGCTGTTACTCTCAGGTTAGTACTATGCTAATGTTCCCATCTCATATTCATATTTTTAGGTGCGGAAGAGCAGATAATTCTCGAATGTCGAACGGTGGAGAAGGAGGCTGCACAGGAGAATAAGGATTGGGAGGAGGAGGAGCTGGTGTTTCATCGGGCGCTGGTGCAATCCTGCGGCAAGCTGGTGCTGATCGATAAGCTCCTGCCCCGGCTGAAGGAGGACGGGCACAAAGTGCTCATCTTCTCCCAGATGGTCAGGGTGCTGGACCTGCTGGAAGAGTACCTCATATTCATGAAGTGAGACATGCGTTGCTACTTACTGTAAAGTATGGTGTATAACCCGATATCGAATATAACCCGATATCGAAAATAACCCGAGCAATTTGATCGACTTTGATTATTACTATTTTGTATTACCCGATATGTGTTTATCTGTATCTGTTATGTTTATAACTTATGTGTCGTTCCGATGCGTTTAGATATCCGTTTGAACGGATTGATGGCAACGTACGCGGAGATTTACGTCAAGCTGCAATCGATCGCTTCTCTAAGCCGGGTAAATCTACTGCGCATTTTGATTGCGTCAAGAATTGTTTATGTGAATCCGTCTGTATATTGTGGAAATTGCAAAAGTATTGCAGTGGGAGACAACCCATGTATTTTATCTGTGTGTCTTTTGTTGCAGACTCCGACCGTTTCGTTTTTCTGTTATGCACACGGGCCGGCGGTCTGGGTATTAATTTGACGGCGGCGGATACCGTGGTGATTTTCGATTCCGACTGGAATCCACAGAACGATCTTCAGGTATTCACTGACAAACTAAACTAACGATAGCCGAGCCCAGAAAAATAGGGGAAAGAAATATTGGACCGCTGGGAGTCGAACCCGCTACCCTGCTGGGTCACAGCGCAGGACTTTTGCCGCGCGACCACATGCGGGTCCGAGGAAAGGTGGCTAAACTCACCTTTACATACCGAGAATTACACTGTAGGGTGCACTACTGTCCGGCCTCGAACCCATTAGCATTCGTTAGAGAATACGCTGAAGCATCAAACCTCTGGGTTGACGCTCTGCTCTTTGTTTCTTTGCAGGCGCAGGCCCGATGCCATCGTATAGGACAGGAGAAGTTCGTGAAGGTCTATCGTCTCATCACGAGAAATACGTACGAACGGGAAATGTTCGATAAGGCCTCGTTGAAACTGGGCTTGGATAAGGCCGTTCTACAGTCCATGGGCTCCAAGGAAAACATGGCTGCGGTAAGAATAAAACAGTAACTTTGTCTTGAATCTCTCTCTCTCCTGTACTTGTGAGATAGCGCTCAGCGCGTGATAACTTGTGCCTGGTGCTTTATATTATTGGAGGGTAGAGGAGAAGGGGGTAGGTAGCCGACAAAACCTGAGGCGCAAAATGCCAAATTCACCTCTTTGCCTGCCACCTTCCGGCACCTCTTCATAACTACCATACAGTAATTTTTCGCCTCTGACAGCTGTTTTGCCTCAAGTTGCCACGTACCTACCCTCCAGGGATAATTGCCAAATTATCCCTGCAACTTTCTTGGTTAGTGCATCTTCCTTAGCCCAAATTATCCCTGGCCACCCTCTCCCTTTACCCCTTCTTTCGGTACTGTCTCGCCTACTGTATATACACTGCTTTCTTCTTTGTTGTAGCAACTGTCTAAATCGGAAGTGGAGGAGCTGTTGCGAAAGGGCGCGTACGCGGCGGTGATGGACGAGACGTTCTCGGAGTCGGACAAGTTCTGCGAGGAAGACATCGATCAGATTCTGCAGCGGCGCACCCAAACCATCACCATACAGGCCGGTGTCAAAGGATCGACCTTCGCCAAGGTGAAGAGAAGCAAGAAGAGGCTGATATTCGTTTGTTTACACGTACCACGGGTGGGAAATAAAGGAAGTAGGGTACTGTGGGGTAAACCCGGACACGGGGGTAAACACGGACACCTAGTACATCTCAGTAACCATACGACCGATTGAGACAAGTATTCTACCAATGATTTCTTGAACTCTCCTCTTTCAAATGAGCTGCCATGTTCATCATTTGCTGAAGCGGAAAGTTCAGAAAGCTTAGGTGTCCGGGTTTACCCCGCAGTACCCTATTTATACATGTATCTACTACTAATTTTAGGCGAGTTTCAACGTGTCGGATAATCGCTCCGACATCGATGTGAATGATCCGAATTTTTGGGCCAAATGGGCCAAGAAAGCCAATGTGGATCCGAATCTCAATCCTGAAGTAAGGCATGGCAATTTTCTCTTTTCGGGAGTCAGCAGTACACACGACACAGTCCTAAAGAAAAGCTGCAGTAATGAGTATGGCATTGGCTGTTGTCTGAATTTTTCATTCGAATGCTAAATGTGTTCATGCGAAAAAAATCTCGTAGAAAATCTTGATACTGCTGTATTGGAAATTTGTGGAGTATGGACGTTCTATGTGTTGTACAGGACGAGTTGATTATGTACGGGCCGAGGGAAAGGAAGCGGCGCTTCAACGAAGATGTGTACAAGAATATCAGCGGCGAAGAATCGGAGTCAGACTCTGATACAGGTGAGCAAAATTTGATGTTTCTATTTATGTATCCATCACGCATATGGGTATGGTATGGTATGGGTATGTGGATGTCGTTGCGTTCAGATTCGGGAAAGAAGGGCGGTAAGAAGCGGGGCAAAAAGCGCGGTGGCGCCGGAGACGACGTGGATTACGCGCCCGACGAGCTGGCGTTCACCAAGTCCGACTATTTCAAAGTGGAGAAATTCCTGGGCGTTTTCGGGTAAGGTCAACGTATGCGGCCGTATCGCGCCATTGCCTGTCTATTAGACGTCGGCCTGGGGTCAGTTGGGAGTATGTACAGCACACCAAAACCGAACCCCTCACATAACCCCACTCCCATATATGGAAAAACTATTTTACATACCCCAAAGCTCACAGCCTTTCTATGGAGATCTCCAAAATTGCATACCCCACCCCAAATACCGTGCCAGGAATATCGTGCTGATGTCTGAATACTAGAGGTGGGCCGAGACTGGATTGTTGCTGAAAACGAGACCGAGACTTAGATTTTTTTCCGAGACCGAGATTAGGGAATTTTGTCGAGACCGAGATCGAGACCGAGACCGAGACTAAGTATTGGTATAAAAACTTATGGAATTTCGTTTTTATTTTTTCTGATTGTCGTTTTCTATGAAAATTTTACTGGCGAAAACAGTGGCGAATAGGTGCTTCACTTCTATTTTCTAAATTACGTGGCTAAAATCGCCCCGCAGGGGAAATTTTTTCATGAAAGGCAACTAAAATCTCAGCGGAAATGCATGAAAATTGCTTGTGAAAGCACGATTTCAATCTAGTCTCGGTCTCGCCTAAAATAGGCCCTAAAAGTTGCGAGACCGAGACCGAGAATTTGAAAATTCTAAAGTCGAGACCGAGATCGCCAAAAATTACCGAGATTTCCGAGACCGAGACCGAGAGTCTCGGCCCATCTCTACTGAATACCCTCTCCTTTACGTCTGCAGGTGGGGTCGTTGGAAGGAGATCTTGGAGAACTGCGACTTCAAGCAGTCCCTGTCTGTCTACGACATCGAGCACATGTGCCGTACGGTGCTGCTGCACTGTCTGCGCCAGTTCAGCGGCGACGAGAAGATCCGCGAGTTCGTCTGGGAGCTGATCACGCCGGATCAGGCGGAGCAGGACGAGGCGGAGGAGGCGGCGACTGGCGGAGACGGCGCCAAACAGAACGGCAGCGTCTCGCCCGGGAAGGCGGCGAAACGCGCGAGGAAACATGGTGAGTGAATGCGCAGGCATGTGTATTGTTTTTATACGTACATAGCTGTCATGATCAAAAGGGGAAAGTGTGACTGAGGTCATCAGGGTAGGCGGCGAAACGAGCGAGGAAACATGGTGAGTGAATGCGCAGGCATGCGTATTGTTTTTATACGTACATAGCTGTCATGATCAAAAGGGGAAAGTGTGTGACTGAGGTCATCAGGGTAGGCGGCGAAACGAGCGAGGAAACATGGTGAGAGAAATAATGCCGCGTGCGTGTACGAGCCCAGTGAGGAGGTACAAGAGGGGAAGTTAGGGAAATTGAGCGAGAAAACATGATGGTGAGGGAAATAATGAGCGTGTACGAGCCCAGTGAGGAGGTGCAAGAGAGGAAGTTTGAGAAATTGAGCTGTGCGGTCAGATAAGTACGTGTGCTAAGTGGGGTGTAAATAATCCCGTGCTGCGCTGCGTGTTCGACTCACGCACTGGCCGCCCAATTTTTTGGGCTACTTCTCTTGTCCTCGAATCTCTTAACATGGTGAGAGAGGTGGACAATCTACAGCGAACAGGAATACCTGATTGCACAAACCGTGGTATTCCTCACAAAAAAGATATAGCCATATAACCTAAAAGGCTATTAAATCACTTTAATGGGAAGCACGCGGCTTCTGGCTTTCGACGACGTGCTCCTTCTCTAACTCCTGTGCAACCTCATCTTTCTCAGTTCTTCAAAGCACGACAACGCTCCATAAAGGCAAAACTGGGACTGTATCAGGTCATTTTTCCCTACCTGGTTTCCGTTCTCGGTGTTTGGTCTAAGTAACGAGGTTTCATGAGCTAGCACCCAACCTTACTGTAGAATGGGAAATATTTGGACGAAAATGATTTTGGGACAGTTACTAATTACTAATGTCCCAAAATCATTTCGTCCAAATAAAAAGTCCGTCACAACCTATGGTTTTTTGGGAAGAACAATTTGGATGGAGCGTTGGCGTGCTTTGAAGAACTGAGAAAGTTGATGTTGCACATGAGTTAGAGAGGGAGCACGTTATGGAAGTGGCTCATGCGGTGCGTCCGCTTCCCTTTAAAGTAATTTAATAGCCTTGTAGGTTATAAATCTCTTTTTTTGTGAGGAATACCACGGTTTGTACAATCAGGTATTCCTGTTCGCTATAGCTTTTTCGGTTGAGTAGCGTATGGATGGACATTATTGCCCGCACCGAAGAAGATTTTACATGTTGAAGCATAGTCAGGGCTCCCAATTCAGAGTTAAGCGCACCAGTGACGACCAACCCCATGATTAGCCCATCAACTTTCTTCTTGTGTATTCATTCGTTGCATTTTGCTGCAGTTGTGCACTCCACGCTGCCTCGGCCGGGTCGGAAGTCTTCGCGTATAGCGGCGACGACGAGCAAACAGCAGGCGGGCAAGGATCAGGAGACGGACGAGTTAATGGACATGTTCCACCGCGGATGGGCAGCCCTGCCCGTCTACAACCCGCCAGCCCTCGCCGTGGACTACGCCTATCAACGACATCTGCAGAGGCATTCCAACAAGTAGGTAGTGTTTGTGCTATGCATGTAATCTACGCATGTACGTACGTAGGATACTGTGGGCTTCAACAATGGACCGGGTAATGTAGTAGTATGGCAGGGGATAATTTGGGGTAATTTTTGTGCTCAAATATGCTCGTATACACGACACAGCAAAAACAGGTACCCCTAGTGGTGGGGTGCGTAAGAATGTTGGTCAGTTGTGCGGCCATCCAGAGCATTTCAGCGCAACTAGTGAATAGTAGAGTAGCGTAGGATAATTTTTCTCATTAATTTTACTCAAGACAATGCTTGGTTTACACTGCTGCTGTACGTACGTACTACGGACATGTCGAAGACAAATGGTGTGTACTGTTTACCGTATTTTTGGGTGTATAGCCCCATGGGGCTATACAAAAATCGAGAGGTCTGATGGGGGGTTATACACGGGGGGGGGAGATACACGGGGGGGGGAGATACACTGGGGGGGGGGGGATATACATGGGACAAAATTTATGTTTTTGAGAGGTGTGTAGAGGCATGTTTTTGAGGTCAAAAGTACGTGTTTTAGGGCATAATCGCGGTCAAGACAGGGTTATTCTAGTACAAGACATGCTCAGCTAAGCTTATAGGCATGGTAGCATGTTGTAGGAGTAGCTATAGCTAGCTTATGACCAGCTTACATAGGTAGGTTAGGTACCTTCCAGTACATGGGGGGTTATACACCAGGGGGGATATACATAGGACAAAATTTATGTTTTGCCGATGGGGGGTTATACACTGGGGGGGGGGGGGATATACTCAGGGGGGGGGGGGATATACACCCAAAAATACGGTACTCTTGTAGGGTTTTGTTGCGGGTGCGGCTGTTGCACTTCCTGAAGCAGGAGGTGATCGGTGATTGGGCGGAGAAGATTATGGCGGGGGTGCCGTGCGAACAGATCGACATCGACGTGCCCTGGCATCCGGAGCTGCCCTCTAACTGGTGGGACTCGGACGCGGACAAGAGTCTGCTCATCGGAACCTTCAAACACGGTTCGTTTGCATTTTATGTGGCGGCGCTCGTTCAGATTAGCGACGTACGTTCAATACCGTACGTATTTACCGGTCGTGCTATGCACAAATTGAGAGGTCCTATATGGGGCTGTGCACAGGGGGCTATGCACGGGACAGTTTTTATGTTTTTGAAAGCTGCGCAGAGGGATATTTTTTATTCAGGTACTCTACAGTACATATGGGGCTATGCATAGGGAGGGCTATGCACCGGTAAATACGGAACGTAAGATCTCTCGCACGAACGGTCGCTAATCTGAACGCGGCATTATGGTCGGTTACTAAAATAGCTGAGAGAATGCGAGCATATTTTCTGAAGTCGCCTTTTAAAAGATTTTTCCATTGTGTTGTAGGATACGAGAACTTCGGCGAGATGCGCGATGATCCTGCGCTGTGTTTCCTGGACAGATGCGGCCCCTGTGAAATCTCGGCGCCTCCCAGTCTAAAACCACAACTTACAGAGGAGCAAATGTGAGTATCGCATCCTGTAGTACAGTACAGTCGCTCATTGCAATGGTCAGGCAAATTGGAAACTGTATAGGACAATTTTCTCTTGCAGGGAGAAGGAAGCTGGGGAGAAGGAGGATCAGAACAAAGTCATGGACAACTTGGAGGTACACATGCTGATCTAGAATAATAGATTCAATTCAGTTTGATAAATGTATTTTCTCACATCCGCCGATAAAACCGGCCAGGTTTACCCCGTAATACCCTACTTTACCTGCCAGGTTTACCCCGTAATACCCTACTTTACGTATTGTTTCTTGTAGGAGGAATCGAAGGAAGCGGAAGAAGCTCCGCCGGCCGCGGAAGAAGAGGCTGCGGAGGAAGGTGGTCCGACTGACCCCGACACACCCGCCCCCGCCGCGCCCACTACCCCCGTGGATACGGCCGCGAAGCCTCATCCGCCTTCTGCCGCCTCCTCAACGCCTCGGGGCAAGAAGGGCAGGGGGAGGAAGGCGTCGACCGCCGCAAAAGCGACCCCCGCCGCTGCCGCCGCGCCTGTGCCCGTTCCCGCCGTTGTGGCGGCGCCCAATCAGGCGCAGTATCTGGCGTTTCCGTCCGTCGCGGAATTGAACGCGAGGTTCCGCCGACTCATGGCGCTCTACCAGCGCAGCTCTGTGCGCAGCGTGCTGAGAAAGGAGCAGATTGCGAAGGTAAGGATTGGATTGGATTGATGGTGGTGTGTGTGGCTACCAAATAGCAGATCTGTGCGCTTTTAGTACTTTGGTACATTGGTACATAAGCTTTCGAATGAGCCATTGTACGACGTGATGTTAGTAAGCAATTTGGTAATTATTTGCTTATCTTTTGCTTAGCAGCGTACGGCCAAGCAGGAGCAAATGGAAGCCCTGATCCAGGATCGAGAGATACGACGGCTGGAGGAGCGACAACGGTAAACCAACACATTCTTACAGTAGTTGTACCAAAAATATATAATTGGGCTTAGGGGAAGAATGGAGCACACAGTGTTAACGAAAGAGGCAATCCCTGGCTCATTTTCGCCCCATTATAATGGGTTTTTCGATTCCCCATTATAATGGGTACCCATTATGATGGGCGAGTATGAGCCAGGGATTGCCGCCTTCGTTTACACTGTGTTCTCCATTCTTCCGCTAAGCCCAATTATATATTTTTGGTTGTACTGTACAGTAGTAGGGAATGTAATGTGGGGTACGAAAACCGAGCCACAGAAAAGAACGGTTTTCAGCACTAGGTCTAGGTTTATCCCTCATTACTACAAAGGATACATAAATTGGTAGCAAACCAAGAACACTTTCGTGTACCTATACTTATGTACATTTGCAAGACAGAGTAAGAAACGTAGCATTGCTTCGATGCATGCGCCAACAACTGTAATTCTGTAGAGTAGAGTGGTACTACATAGTCTTGAGCATAGCCTCAGCAATTGAACCACTTGATGCGTTGACACGCTTGGTACTTGTCAATGTCGCGATCCAAGACGCCCGAAAAGTCGTCCACGGCGAATTCCAGTAGGTCGGCGCAGGAATAGCGTCCGAGCGTGATCACTCTCGCGATGATACGGCACAGCGTGCACTCGTCGCAGACTGTGTTCGCTATCAGGGGCATTACATCCTGCAGCAAACTGGGCGGAATTGATCAAAAGCTCAGGATCAAAAAGGGGAAATTGCGTGACTGACTAAGGTCATCCGGGTATGTAGTAAAATGGTTAAGCCGCTCGCCTGGAGCGCGAGAGGTCCAGGGTTCGATTCCCTTTGACATCCGGCAAATTTTCCTTCTCGACTTTATTTATTCTGGAGCAGTTGTAGATGTAGGCTAGAGCTTCACGTGGGTTTACGTACCTTTGAGGGGTTTATTCCTATTGGATTTACATGGGTACAGATGGGAAAGTTCGCCGCTGTACATAGCTCCGTTGGTAAAGGTAGAATACTCTCATATTGAAGCAAGGGGCCTGTGTTCGACTCCCACCCAGCACAGTGTGGATTGTCTTGTCTGACTTTTACGGTACTTTACCTTGTCAAAATCGACGTCTAGGTCCACCAGAATTTCCTGTATGTACGGCCAAGCAGCGTGACACAATTCGCATTTGGTCTCGTGAACGAATAGCGCTTGGCAAGAGACCATCAGTTGGCACAGCAGGCCTGGAAATTACGGGGAGATATTATATCACGAGACTGGGTTTGTACATGAGTGATTTGCCCATTATCTCTTCTTACCCGTAGTAAGAATGCAAAGCTGGGAGAGTTTCATGGTACAGTATGGAGGCAATAGTCAATAAGTGCTCGTACAGTTGGTAGAAGGAAGTGTAGGCGGCTGTAGCTAAGTTTAGTCTTGCAAATGTTGGAGTTATGCTTTTTTTGCATCAGCAGCTGTATGTGTTCTCATCATATTGGGTTACGCTGACAGTTTCTTTGGGTAACGTACTGTAAGTGGTCGAGTACATACGTACATACGACGTTCATGACTTCTTGATCGTGCATATTGCACTGTTCAAGCACGATTTTACAGGAGCACTAACTACTGCTATACAGGAGCTAAAGCTACACTACGGGTACAGTACATATGCGTACAATTAGCAGTGGAACCACTTGATGCGTTTGCAAGCCTGAAACTTATCGATATCTTTATCGATTACGCCAGAGAAATCGTCTACTGCGTCATCCAGTAGCTGCATGCAGGATTTTCTTCCACCGGATAGCACTTTGGCCAAGAAGCGGCATATCCAACCGCAGTCCCCACAAACTCGCTGAGCGATAGATGGCATCACGTACTGCAAAAATATCGTAAAATTGGGTACATGACCTAAGGACAATGGACGAGTTGCGGTAACGCGTTTGGGGTGGTTGATAGCGACCCCGCGGTATTTTGTGAAAGTTTGGATCGGTGCCTACAGGGGCGACCTTGTTCAATCATCTGGGAGCAGAAATGGAACGAGTGACAAGAAGAATTGACAACAAATGATGTCCGACTACCCCGCAGGCACCGATCCAAACTTTCACTGAATACCACTGGGTCACTATCGACCAAATCAATCGCGTTACCGCAACTCGTACATACATACAGACAAGTGTACATTAGATTTGCAGTATGTACGATACTATGACCGACCACACAGGCGCTTTCTCTATGGAATAGCTAAGATAGTGCACTGTGCGTGGGTACGTACGTACCTTGTCAAAGTCGACATCGAGTTCCACGAGAATTTTCTGTACAAACGGCCAAGCGGCGTGACATAGTTCGCACTCGATCTTGTGGGAGAAAAAGCCGGAAACCCCCGTCGATTGCAGTAGGAGGAGGCCCGCTAAAGGACAATGAGGTTAAGTGCGCACTCGAACATAAGGATTGGCTAGATACCCTTTTATATGGACCAGTTGCGTTGTCATGCGTGGCGTAAAAGTTTAGATCAATGCCGGCGAGGTCATCGACGTTATTTCTTGTCAATCAATTCTTCTCTTCATCCCGCTCTCAGATCACTAAACATTAAACAACGTCGACCGACATCCCCGTCGGCACCTATCAAAGTTTATACTAAATACCACGGAGTCATTATCGGCTGACCTCATCACAAGAATGCAACCGATCCATACAACAGTTACAGTAGTGTTTACCCTACAGGTCGAAATAATCAGAAAAGGGTGACCTTTCTTTTGACTTGCTTACCTAAGGGGATGAGAAGTGCCGACCGTTTCATTGTGGGATTTGATAATAATGTGTGGGTCAGTTCAATCAAATTGCGGGTGACGGAAGTTGTCTTTGGTATATTCACGGATAAAGTTTGTCATGCCGCTATATGTCTTATAGTGCAAAAGGCAGAGGAGTTTGCAAGCTTTTTTGAAAACATCTGGCCGTCTTCTCAACGTCCTATGTAGTAGCTTTTTAAAATTTACTGGTGTCGAACGTGTGCTTGCACACTATACTATACACCTTCTTCCATGCAGACACTATTCGTTCATTCATACATACAGTAATTCATTACCATACCTACAACTCATTTGCAAATGCTTTTCAATCGATCACTACTTGCAGTGAAACCACTTGATCTTCTTGCATGCCTGGTACTTGTCGATATCTTTATCGATGATGCCCGAAAAGTCGTCCACAGCTTCCTTCAACAGGTCAGCGCAGGATTTCTTTCCCAGCGTGATCACCCTTGCAATGACGCGGCACACAGAACACGCGTCACAGACTTCAGTGGCGATTCTGGGCATTACATGCTAAAGGAATAGCGATGCTATGCACAACAGAATTTAGCCAAACTCTAAGTTAGCCTCGGTTCTAAATTTCTATCAACGACCAATAGAATACTTCCATGTCAATACTGTTTGAGAAAACACAGTATATTCAAGGCAAGGGATATCTATGAATGTGGGGTGGATTGGGGCGGTAGAGTATTTTTACAACCTTGTCAAAGTCGACGTCTAACTTGACGAGAATCTTCTGAATGATTGGCCAGGCGGCATGACACAGCTCACACTTGGTGTCGTGCACGAAGAAGCCTGATACGCATGGGCCTTGGAGCAGTAGAAATGCTAAAAAATTGAGCCAGGTTTGGTGGTACGGACGGACCGTGACTTTCGGTCAAGTGACTATGACTTGGCTTGGCATGCAATCAAAAGAAAAGTAAAATAAGGCCTATCTGGCCTACTACCAATTGGAATGATGAAACGCAGGGTCTGTTTCATGGTGGGGTCTTGGGCGTAGTAGGTGTTGTTAGCTGGTCTAACGTCGGACGGAAGTTTGGTTAGTTCAACAATGAATGTATACGTTTGTCAAGTGGAAATTGGGGAGTTTGCACATTCAGAAACAGATGGCACAGCTTCCCAACGCCTATCTTGCACGCTGACTTCATTCACACTTATTTTGTTCACAACTACGGAGAACTTATGATTCCTACACAGGTGTCTGTTCAATTGCGCTAGAAATAAATTATTATATGAGTGGTCACCAGATGAGATGACCCTCTGTCTTTCGGTGATCTTTAACACATACTGCGACCTGGTGTCATTGTTGGCAACAAGTCATTCAGCTGTTGTCGGTTTGTTGTCCGTTTATTATGGGTGTTGTCGGTTTGTTGTCCGTTTGTCAACAGACCGACAACAAACCGACAACATCCATATGTAAACGGACAACAATTTGTTGCCAGCAATGACGCCAGGTTGCGGTATGTGTTAATCAGACCGATCAAAAACGCGCTGAAAGACAAGAAGGATCAGCTCGCGACCACGTCCCATTATTCTTGGCGCAAGTAGCGAATAGTAGTGGCAGGCGTGTATATGACTGTACGCGCGCGTTCATGTTGGTGTTGTGTGTGTTGTTTAAGGTGGACGCGTCGCGAGGAGCTGGACTTCTACCGGTGCCTGGTGAATTTCGGCGTGGAGGTGGAGGCGGAGACGGCGGAGTACGACTGGCGCAAGTTCAAGCGCATGGCCAAGCTGGACACCAAGTTCGACCAGAACCTCACCGACCACTACACCGCCCTACTCGCCATGTGCAAGCGCGTCTGTCGCAAGCCGCTCAGCAGCGTCGAAGGTAATGTACATATGTAGGGTACTGTGGGGTAAACCCGGCCATGGGGTAAACCTGGCCACCTAGGCTCCTTGCTGAACTTGGTGTTTGAGCAAATGATGAACCAAATAGCGCATTTGAAAGAGGAGGAGAGTTCAAGGAATGGATTGGGAGAATACTTGTCTCAATCGGTCGTATGGTTGCTGAGATATACTAGGTGTCCGGCTTTACCCCACAGTACCCTACATTCGTATCATACACGTGAGTGGGTGGGGTAAATGCGCCCACCCTGTGGCGGTTGGTTTTACCCCCATTCAAAACGTGGCTCTCGACAACTTCCGCCTGTTTCTTCGTTCCTAGGCATAACCTTGGATACGTTGGGGGGTGGGGGTAACGCCGCCATAGGGTGGGCGGATTTACCCCACACTACCCTGTAGTCCGTTCACTAAGTTCTGGGTATTCCGAATCGGCTCTGGGTGTCCCGAATACATATCGTTTGCTTTATTTCTTTGTACGTACTGTATCTGTCGCTGTATTGTACTGTACCTGTGTATACGCGTTGCAGAGAGCTTATCCCTAATTCCGGAAGCTTTGAGTGAGGAACGGGCGAACAAGGTGCTTCAGCGCGTAGATTTCATGTCGCGAATCCGGGCGGCGCTGCGACATCCGAAGCTGAAGGAGCGCATTCAGCTGTGCAAGAAGACCCCGGATCTGCCCGCCTGGTGGATCGCCGGCCTACACGACCTGTACCTTCTCAAGGGAATCTCCAAGTACGTACAATATCTATGTACTGTGGGGTAGACACGGACACGGACACCGAAGCTTTTCTGAACTTGCCGCTTCAGCAAATGACGAACGTGGTAGTTCATTTGAAAGAGGAGAGTTCAAGGAATCGATTGGTGGAGTACTTGTCTCAATCGGCCATATGGTTGCTGAGATATGCTGGGTGACCGGGTTTACGCCATTGTACCCTACATTGTGTATGTGTAGCATAAATGCACGCAGGGTAGTGCCGGGGTAAATATGTTTGACGGCGTGACGTGACGACTCGTTCGCGCGATACGCTTGGTGGAATGTGTGGGTGGGTGGGTGGTGGCAGTAGTGCGCTACACACGTGAGTGCGAAAATTGAAGGTTGAATTCACTTGAGTGATTCCCCATGCAACTCACGATTGTGTGAACATGAGCACACTTGTGCAAACGCGCTTACCCGTAGGTGAATTCACCCTGAGTTTACTCCGCCACGTGTGTAAGAGCACTGACTGACTGATCTTTTCCTGCATAGGCATGGCCTGAATCGTACGGAGGAGACGATCGTTCATGACCCGGAGTTTGGTTTCGCGGACGTGTGGCGGGAATTTCAAAAGGATCCGAATGCCGGAACTTCCACCTCCTCTTCCGCGGGTACTGTTAATAGCGGAGGAGGAGGCACCGTGATCACTCGCTCATCCGCGGCGAAACAGCAGAAGCAGGGAGGTACGCCGTCCAAAGGAGGAGGCACGACGACGACAACGGAAGAAGCAGCGAAGGAAGAGAAGGAGAATGAGCAGGCTGAAGAGAGTGAGGTGAAGAAGAAGGGTCAGAAGGAGAAGAAGAAGGCAGAGGAGGAGAAGAAGGAGGCAAGCAAGCAAGCAAAGTTTCTTTACCGCGTGCATAACGTATGAACGTAAGATAAAACAAGCAATGCACGTACAGTAGATGGATACTCAATACTCAGAAGAGTCAACATGTAAGTACCCAGTTAAAACTGATTGTTTGTTTGTTTGTTTAAAGGAGGAGGAGAGGAAGGAGAAACTGACGGAAGCAGATGTGACCATATCCCAGATTCTGGCACAAGCCAGTGGAAACTACATGCAGTGGCCAAAGGTAGGATACGTAGGTACTATTATGTAGGGTACTGTGGGTTAAACCCGGACACCTAAGCTTTTCTGAACTTGCCGCTACAGCAAATGATGAGCTTGGTATCTCATTTGAAAGAGGCGCGTTCAAGGAATCGATTGATGTCGTACTTGCCTCAATCGGTTCATTGGTTGCTGAGATATGCAGCCCTGAAACTTTGGTACGGCCGGATTTTCCCATGGCCGGGTTTACCCCATAGTACCCTATGTATGTATGTATGTATGTATGTATGTATGTATGTATGTATGTATGTATGTATGTATGTATGCATGTATGTATGTATGTATGTATGTATGCATGCATGTATGTATGTATGTACTGTACTTGTGGTCACACACGGTCTGTTTATTTGCAGGAGAGGATGATAATGTTCCGTCTGCAAAACATCTGCTTTACGGTGGAACACGGGGAGTGGCCATCGGCCATAGGGACGCGCGGTTTGGCCGCGGCCGCCGGACTCGCGCCCTCCCAGTCGGGAACGCCGTCCGGAACCACCTCAGACATTGGTATCAGCAAAAATTGTGCTAAAACCCTGTAAAAAGTAGTAGGGTACCATGGGGTAAATACGGCCATATTTGGGAAAATCCGGCTGCATATCTCAGCAACAAATGGACCGATTGAGACAAATATTGAGATCAATCGATTCCTTGAACTCTCCTCTGTCATCTATGAGCTGTTTGGTTCATCAAGAAATGTGAGGGCAAGAGAAGCCGTCTGAAAAATTGGGCAGCCAGTGCGTGAGTCGAACACGCAGCGCAGTGCGGGATTATGCGCTCCTCTTAGCGCACGTCCCCATCTGACTGCACAGCTCAATTGCTCAACGTTTTCCTCTTGTACCTCCTCACTGGGCTCGTTCTTTGGTTCATCAGTTACAGAAACGAAAAATTCAAACTTCAAAAGAGCTCATGCAGCCGGGTTTACCCCATATGGCCACTTCACAATACCCTACATTCGAACGAGCGTGTATTCTTTTTGCAGACGCCAGATCCGCGACGCCGGACACGCCTCGTCAGACGCCGAGCGGCGTGTTATTCCACGAGTCGCAGCAAGCGCAGCACGGCGGTGCGGAAAGCGCCCCTCGCGACTCCCCGCTCGCTTTTCTTAGTGGAGGAGGAGGAGGAGGTGGGGGCAGTCGACCCACATCTACTCGCAGTCCCAAAGGTATCGCTTGTTTTTTATTGGACAATACAAGGCAGGTCGGTAGTCATTTTGTTATTTCGCGCCAAAGATAGGAAAAGATTTTCCAAAGATTTTCCATGTTGAAGCCTATTCAGCGCTCCGAACCCTTATCCACTCTCGTCCTATCATGATGCTCAGGCACAATTTGAAGACGACGACGCGCACGTTGCGGTTCGCTTCGGGACCAGGCTTAATAGATGGAACACAAATTGAGCCTGAGCATCATGATGGGACAAACGTCGATTCGGAGTTCATCACGCGTGTACCGCACCAATGAGCGATGTATGTAAACAAATATGATGTGAATTGTTGAAGGTGCGGCTGCTACTCCGACCGCGGGCACTCCTACGCCCGCCCCAAGCAGAAGGGGACGCAGGCCGAAGGCAGCAGCGGCTCAGGCACAGCAGCAACAAGCCACCACGTCGAGTTTGGCGGCGAGCGTCGGCGGGAAACAGACGGAAGGAGCGGGAGGAGGCGGTGGGCAGAATCCGCTACAGGTATGGACGAGTTGCGGTAAGGCGATTGGGATGGTCGATAGCCACCCCGCGGTATTTAGCGAAAGTTTGGATCGGTGCCTGCGGGGTCATCAACTTTGTTTGATCGTCTGGGAGCTGAAAAGGAGCGGTTGAAAAGAAGAATCGCAGGCACCGATCCAAGCTGTCACTAACTACCGCGGGGTCGCTATCGACCAACCCAATCGCCTTACCGCATATGGTAAATAGCCTACCCGGCTGCGAACTGTGTTGTCCTACCTACTGCAGTCGAGAAGGAAAATTTGCCAGATGTGCAAGCAGGGAATCGAACCCTGGACCTCTAGAGTTCCAGCCGAGCGCCTTAACCATTTGACTACACACCCGGATGACCTCAGTCACACAATTTCCCCTTTTGATCATGACAGCTAGCCGGTTTTCCTACTACTACCTCCTACCTACTGCAGGACCTGATGGAAGCGGAGAAGGAGCGGATGCGAGCGCTGATGCACCAGTCCTTCCTGCAGCAGCTCACCGAGAGCTCGCTCGCCGCCGCAGCTCTGGCGGGAGACGGGAGCACGGGTGGGGCCTCCTCCGCCTCCCTCCCTTTCCCCTTCAATCTGGGCGGGATGCCGGCGGGAGCTGCGGCGAGTTTGTTGGAGGCTGCTGCTAATGCGGAGCAGGCTGCTCAGGCGGCGGAGAGAGAGCAGAAGGAGGAGAGAGAGCAGAAGGAGAGGAAGAAGGAGAGAGACGAGGAGGCGCTGAATCTGTCCACCAAGGCCAAAAAGGTAGGTGAGGTTGGGGACGGGTATCATGGGGTAAACCGGTCACCCGACGGCGAATAAATGGCCTTGGTGACCAGGTTTATCTCATGGCAAGATTTATGCCCGGCAGTAGTCTAACCAATAATGCTGCGTTCACCAGACGTTCGTAAATCCGTACGTCCGTCCGTCCGTAAATCCGTAAAGCGTATCTAGAAGTGCATGGCACACCGCAAGCAACCGTGTACTTTTAGATACGTTTTTTACGGACGTTACAGATCTACGGACGTCTGGTGAACGCGGCTTAAGAGTTTGCGATGAAGCTCTAAGACGTTTTGCGTAAAATGTATGTACTTTGATGGACAACTTGTGTCCATGCTTCACGGAACTCCTATTCTACACTGCACGGGCTAATTTCCCAAGGGAAATCACTCTAGCCAGATTTTTTGTGGCCAATTTTTGAGCGGCGGTGTTGAATGAGCTATCTACCTACTTATGTTTTGAATGTTTAGAGCGATACAAGGACTGCGAAAGCCGGCAGTACAAAGGCTGCGGCAGCTTCTTTGAGCGGAGATGGAGGCATGTTCGGACTTGATCTGAGTCCCGGTGTGTATTGTATGTGCAGCGATTCTTTTCCGTAGTTTGTGTGACAAACAACACAACGTCAAATCATGATAGATTGATTAAGTAGCAGTACTTTCCTACTGTTGTGTAGGGTACTGTGGGCAAACCCGGACACGGGGTAAACCCGGACACCTAAGTCCTATGAACTTGCCGCTTCAGCAAATAATGAACATGGTAGCTCATCTGAAAGAAGATACTCTTCTCTCATTTGCTGAGCGGCAAGTTCAGAGGGGCTTAGGTGTCGGGGATTACCTCGTGTCCTGGTTTACCCCACATTACCCTATGTGTTTGCGTGTGTATTAGATATGCGTGTACCGGTGATAAATCTGCGGGACGGCACCCGGCTGACTGGCAGCAAGGCGCCTACACTGGCGAACGTGGCTCAGTGGCTCACTGAGCATCCGCAATACGTCATTGATGGAGGAGCCGCCGGCTTTGAGTCAGAGGTATGCTTTTATAAAGATAAAACATGGCGCCAATGGAGTAGGGTAACGCTGGGCAAATCCGTCCACCTTACGGCGGTTTTACCCTTTTCCCCACCATTCAAAACACTTATGATAAGGCCACACGCCATAGGAAAACTGTGTACTCATAAGTAGGGTGGTACAGTATGGGGTAAAGTCGGCCATGGGGTTAACCCGGCCACCTACGCTCCTGTGAACTTGATGTTTCAGCAAATGGTGAACCAAATAGCTCATTTGAAAGAGGAGAGGTCAACGAATCGATTGATATCGTACTTGTCTCATCCGTCCATTGGCTGCTGAGATATGCAGCCCTGAAACTGAGGTGGCTGGGTTTACCCCATGGCCGGGTTTACCCCACAGCACCCTATTCTTTTTGCTTTGTCAGCTGGAACCGGGAGAAATTCCGAAGAGTTTCCTCAAATCTTCGACTGCCTCTTCGTCTGCGAAAGTGGAGGAAGCAGGGACCACGAGCGGCAGTGGCAGCAGTCAGCAGCGCGTGACGGTACAGAACAGGAAGAATAAGCTGAAGCTGAGCGGAAGCAAGGCGCCCACACTCGCCAATCTGTCGCTCTGGCTGGAGAAGAACCCCGAGTGGGACGTGGAGGTGTCCAGCGTCCCGCTGGTCAAGGCCAAGGTAAAAGGGGCGGAGCTTATATGTACTGTTTATTGTACGCGTTTATGATTAGTGTAATGTACAACTTTACAGAGTTGGCAGTTACGTACATGATGAAGAAATTTGGGCGAAAATCGATATCCTTTCGGCCATTGTCCATCACTTGCATATTCTCACTACTACGCTGCTACTAAACTTTTTGGTCGCCGATCTTTTCCACAGATCACGCAATTAGTAGTACGCGCACAACAAAATTGAGCGTGCGTGCGTACGTAATTTGAAAGCTAAAGGCGATGTTGGGCAAGTTTTGTGCTGCGTTTCTCATAAATAAAAAAAATATGACGTAGTTTGTGTCCTCCCACAAAGTGACAACGACCTAGATTAGAAAGGCGACTACTAAGTTTCGCGCGGAGCCCAATCGATAGAGGGCCACGCCTACTGCCAACTCTGTAAATTTAGACAATACAGGTATGTACGGTAGTTAGCTGGGTATCTACAAAATGCACGGAATACATTTGCACAATCGAATACAAAATATACAGACCCTTGGGGGAAGCGGACCGCGCGGTTTCTAATAATGCGTTACCTCAAGGCAGGGTGCTGGTTATGTACGTAAATGTACACAGAAGTACCTTCCATGTTTAACTCTGTCCGCTATGGGCTGGTCGCTCGAACCGCGGTCCGACCGATTTTCTCTTATTTTCCGCCGTCGCTTCCATTCGATCTCGACTGCACTCCCAGCGGCCCAGCCCATATCGGAGAGAGTTAGACATCCACTTACCAACTTAGTATACCTACTGCACCTTCTGTTACACCAGGCGAAACTCCCGGAGAAGCTGCAGCATCGCCTCTCCTCAGCCTCTTCCTCCTCTACCAGCGGAGGCGGCGCCCCAACAACCTCCAGCACCACCCCCAAACAACAGCCCTCCTCCTCCAGCACTGCTCCCACACCGCCCCTCTCCCTCAAACAACAGCAGCAGCAACAACAACAACAACAGCAGGCTGCAGCGGTGCAGCAGGCGATGCAGCAGCAGCAGGCGATGGCAGCCCTGGCGGCTGCAGGCCTGGACCCGTACAGCATGGCTGGGATGGGGGCGGCTGCAGGGGGCGTGGACAACGCGGCGCTGCAGCTGCAGATGCAGATGATGATGGCTGCGGCGGCGGCGGGAGCGGGCAATCCGCTGATGAATCCCATGTTCGGTAAGTGTTAGCTACTGCTGGCTGGCGCTGTGAAGCATGTACGTATGTAAATACAGGGTGTTTCATAATATACTCGCCGGATGTTTGTGCTTATATCTCCCCACCGGAGTGCCACATTCGAATGCGGTCTTTTGCGTTGAATAGCCAAGGCTTCAACGTTGATGCAGCCAAAATTTCAGCTTCCTAGGTTGCATTGTCATGGCGCTGTAAGCGGTCAAAGTTGCGGCGCCTTTTTTGGCGCAAAACGGAGGCAGGGCACTGAGGCGGGGCAACGGATTTGCATTTTCGCTTTTTTCTCGCTCTTTCAAGTCTGTTCACCATTCCACGCTAACTTTTATGCATTTTTGAGCAGTCTTGTCGAAGATAGACTTCAGTTTGATCACCATGGCATCAGCGTCCCAAGGAAAAGTTTGGATGACCGAATGTTGGCTGTAACACTGTTTGCTAAGTTCGAATCTGCAAGAGAAGTGGCATGGATATGGAAAACTCTACCGAAACTTGTGCTCCAGATAAAAACTGGGGAGGGGAATACTGCGGAAGGAAAAGTAAGGAGAGAACTGGGTTAGGTAAACTGGGGAGAGAAATACCGGAGCCGATCTGTACCTGGCCGCCTGCAAAAATGTGTGAAAATTGACGCTTTGCAAATCGAGCTGTTTGAACCGCTTCCTGTTGGCCTAGAAAGCTGAAATTTTGGCTGCATCAACGTTGAAGCCTTGGCTATTCAACGCAGAAAACCGCATTCAAATGTGGCACTCCGGTGGGGAGATATACGCACAAACATCCGGCGAATATATTATGAAACAGCCTGTATGTATCTATGTACGGCCCTACTACTGGACTGGACTGGGTATGTATGTATTTATGTACCGTATTTACCGGTGTGTATCCCTCGCCAATGTATAATATCCCCTAGTGTAGGGTATTGTGGGGTAAACCCGGACACCTATTAGTATATCTCGCAACCATACGACCGATTGAGACAAGTACTCTACCAATCGATTCCTTGAGCTCTCCTAGCTTTCAAATGAGCTACCATGTTCATCATTTGCTGAAACAGCCAGTTCAGTGGAGCTTGTGCCTGAGTGGCCGTGCTTACCCCCACAGTACCCTCCTTCTGTTCCTTTTTGCTACAGGCATGACCGGTTTTCCGATGATGGGCGGCCTGCCGACGGGACTGCCACCCGGCCTCAGTCTGCCCTCCTCCTCTCCCCTGGGCGCCCTGGTGTCCCCCTCCACCACCACTGCTACTGCCAGTGCCACCGCGAGAACCGCGACCAGCAGTGGAGGAGGAGGGGTGAGCACGAGGACGAAGCACAAGGAGCAGCTGAGGGAGAGCGGGGGAGGACGAAGGGACGGAGGGCATAAGGTGAGTGATGGTGATGGTATAGGACAGATGGTGTAGTCCCAGGGGGTAGGTAGCCGACAAAAACTTGAGGCGCAAAAGACCAGATTTGCCTGGTTGTCAGAGACTCTGTGGCATGTCTTCATATCTTCTTGCGCCTCTGGCAGCCGAATTTTGGGGCGCACAAAGAAAACAGGGGCGCAAATGCGCCGCACGTACCTACCAACTAATACTAATACTATTACTAATTAGCTAAACACATACCGCGACCTGGCGTCATTGTTGGCAACAAATTGAACTGTCCGTTTATATGGTGGTTGTCGGTTTGTTGACGAACGGACAACAAACCGACAACACCCATATATAAACGGACAACAAACCGACAACAGCTGAACGGCATGTTGCCAACCATGACGCCAGGTCGCGGTGTGTGTTAACCCCCTCCAAAATTTCAGACGGCCGCCTGGCCGCATACACCCCTTGCGGCCAGGCGGCCATTTGAGATTACGGAGGGGGTTAACTGCGGTTGTTCACACGTACAGTACATACGTTCTGTGCCCGCTCAACCATGAACAGAAAGTCTTTTCATTTACTAGGAATCGAATTCTACTTCATCTTCTTCGCGACGCGAAAAATCAGCCGAAGAAGCTTCTCGATCCTCGTCCTCTAAACCGCAGCAGCAGCTAACTCCTTCCGCAGCTACGGATCCGCTTCTGGCAGAACTGGACGCGGCGGCCGCCGTTAACCCCTTCCTTCTGGCCAGCTTGGGCCTCGGAGGTACTACAATATGCTTCTTGTTTGTTTAGTTGAAGTACTTATACATGTGTTATGGCATGCACAATTTTCATTTGTGCGAGGTACATTTGACGAACGAACGTACTCGTATGTGGTACTCGGGGTAAAGTCGGTGAAGTTACGTATGTAAACAACATGGGCTCTTGGTGTAAATAAGGAGAGGGTAGTCGGACGTTACTGTGCTCTCAAACAAGTCTAATTTACTATGTACAGGGTGTCTCATAATAAACCGTCCACTTTCCCGTGCATGTAACTCTGGAACCACACCATAGATTTTAATGCGGTTTTTTTGTATTTTGTAGGCAAGGCTTCAACTGTGATGTGTACAAAATTTTAGCTTCCTAGGCCCAGTGGAAGCTGCTCAAACACCTTTTTCCTCCAGCGGTCAAAAACACGGTTTTTCGAACTGGTAGTGCCGATTTAGGGGTAATTCTGTGCAGGAAGTTATAATAAAATTAGCCTCGTAATGAAGAAAGATGTCTAAAAATGCTAGGAAATGTGTATCTCATGCATTATCCCCAGTGCCAGCATAGCAAACGCATGAAACAGGGTATCTTGAAAAACTAAAACCGATATTTTCTCCATAGTAAAGGAAAACGTCGATTTTGAGCTTCGAGATTCAAACCGTCGTAGTCTCCGAAGTATGTGAACCACATAGTTGAAATTTTGTATACTTATTTGTTGAAGCCTTGGCTACAAAATACAAAAAACCGCATAAAAATCTAAGATGTGGTTCCAGAGTTACATGTACGGAAAGGTGGACGGTTTATTATGAGACACTCTGTACAACCGTTATGTACAACCAGATGGTGTCCTACAACCATTTACTGCCAACAGTTGTGTACAACTGGGACTGGCTCGGCGATTGCAATGGGTTGGGTTACCCTGCTCCTCAGCCTTGATTGAAGATTCCAGATTTCTAGATTGAAGGGAATGCCATCCACGTGGGGACGGTACAGCTTTGGAGTTCTCCAATGGAACCATAGCTGGCTCTTCAGCCTTACTCAGCTAGATAGCTAGAAAGAGCTTGAGTTGGTGCTAGCGAACCCTATGCACAACAGTAAACAGTACACAGTAAACGGTACAGCTTTCCTAGACGCAGCCAACAGTATACACACCAAACTTTGTCACAACCCTCTGTCCGACTTCACCCCACTCTACCCTATATGATGCTGGGTGTTCATGAATATGTCGACGATGAATGAAGGGATTGTTCGTTTTCTTGTAGGCGGCGCGGGAAGAGGCGCGTAGGCTACACAGAGTGACACATCGTCACGCTAACGTCACATTCTCCCCAACCCCCGCCTTCTATTTTTGTGTGACGTACTTTATGGAGCTTCCCTAAGTGACGATGAATGAAGGGATGTGTGTGTGTGTGTGTGTTTTCTTGTAGGCGGCGCGGGAGGAGGCGGTGCTGGTCAGGGCGGCATTTTCGGGATGAATCCCTTCCTGAATCCGGCGGCGGCGGCGCCGGGGACAAGTATGGCGGCTTTGGCGCAGCTGCAGGGGCTGATGGGGCTGCAGGGCCTGGAGGCGCTGATGCAGCAGCAGGCCCAACTCGGAGGAGCCGCAGGCATGGAGGCCGCCATGCTCGGAGCTGCAGGTACGTATACGCGCGTATATACGGACGTTTCATGCCGTGTTCACCAGACGTCCGTAGCGGACGTCGTTCGTTCGTAAATCCGTAATGGACGTATCTAGGAGTACCTAAGTACATGGCACACCGGAAACAACCATGTACTCCTAGATATGCTTTGCGGATTTAAGGACGGACGACGTCCGTTATGGACGTCTGGTGAACGCGGCATCAAGGCAGGGGTGTTGGTTGGGCGGGTGTGTTTAAAATATGTTCTGTAGGAGCTGGTACATGTACGTACATGTATCAGGGAGATGTAGCGTTGAATTTGACTGTTGGGCGGCAATGGGGTGCTACACAGGAGCTCCGAGGAAGCTTTGAGCGAATTCGGACCGAGTTTGGAATGACTTCACTTTTAACCGAAACGAACGTCAATTACTCACACGTCTTCGAATTTCAAACTCGGTTGTTCACACGCACTTTTGGAATAACGGAGCGAGTTCGGTGCGAACTCAGAGATTGTACATGTTGAAGCATAGTCAGGGGCCGAGGACTCTGAATTCCGGAGCGAATTATGAGTTTACAGTCTCATGATCTCATGCTTCAAATTATTTCTTGCATTTGCAGGCTTGGCCGGCATTCCCGTATCCGTACCGACTCCCACCACCTACTCATCCTCTTCATCATCAAGAACAGATAAGAAATCATCCGCATCCTACGCTGCCACATCTACCACCACCTCCTCATCAAAATCTCAGTCGTCAAGAAAAGCAGGAACATCCAGCAGCGCTCTCCCCATTTCTGAGGAAGGGGGCCTAAAACAGAGCAGGAGAGGAGAGATAAGTACTGGCAAGGCTGCGGCTGCGACATCTAATAGTGGTGGCAACTTGATGGCGGGCAGTAGTGGGGGAGGAGGCAGGGAAACTCGGGGTAAAGCCGGAGGGGGAAGACTGGGTAAACTGGATGCGTTGGCGGCGAAGCTGGCGGAGTCGGCGGCCAAAGGCGACAGTCCGTCGATTAATGCGGGAGGAGGAGGAGGAAACAAGGAGAAGGACGCTGCTAAGGAGAAGGAACGGACGGACTGATCGATCGGATCGTGTGTATGTGTATAGTTTGAAAGGTACGTATGGTGGCGTATGGTACTGACAATATGACGGTTCTATGGACGATATGCGGTAGCGCAATTGGGTTGGTCGATATTTGGTATTTGGTGAAAGTTTGGATCGGTGTTTGCGGGGTCGTCGACGTCATTTGTTGTCAATTCTTCCGTTCACTCGCTCCCAGATGATTGAACAAGGTCGACGACCCTTTCAGGTACCGATCCAAACTTTCACTAAATACCGCGGGGTCGCTATCGACCAACTCAATCGCGGTTACCGCAACTCGTCCATAGTCTTCCGTGCAGGGAAACTTACTACATATACGTAAGTACGTGCAGTACATACATATACATACAGTACATTACTACTTCCGGAGAAAAAGAGTACATGAAAAGGTTTTTTGTGCAAAATGTGCAGGAAAACCTTTGAATTTTTCGCGTTTGTATGATCAGCTGAATGGACGATAGTGCCTGCGTATAGGCTAGTACATACATGCATGCATACTAGAGCTCTCACGGGTAGGCATTTTGCATTGATCCGGGTCCGGGTCCGGGTTTTGAAACCATGTACCCGCGGGTTCCGGGTCCGGGTCGGGTAGTAGGATATTTGCTGTTACGTTACATGTTAGTGTACGTACGTACATACACGTACAGCATACTACTATGTGGTACAGTACGACTGTACGTACATACGTACGTTGCGTACATACATATGCAATAGACTGTATATACGTAACAATGTTCGTTTGAAAGAATACATAACCTCCAGGTAGGAAATTTGGAAAAATATAGCTCGATATTTCGTGTGAATGTCGAAATTCGAAAATAACTATCGAACATTTCAGAAAATGCTCAAACTACATCGAGCAGAAAGCCAAAATTGTGCGAAATTATACACCTTCGACCCGACCCGGATTTTCGCCTATTTTTCCGGGTCCGGGTCCGGGTAGCAAAAAAAGCCGGGTTTTCCCGGTTCCGGGTCCGGGTACCCGTGAGAGCTCTAAACATACTACGTTCTTTACATACGTACGTGGTACAATATGTATGTATTGTTTTAGTCCGAACACCTACTTTACTGTGTGGTCCTGTCTCCAGCCAACAGAAGCATTTTGTCATAGCCGGCATCTCTCCTGGTCGCAATTCAAATGGGTGAAAACTTCTTGACTTGAAGTATTATCCTTCATTGAAGAAATCGCATTCGTACACGGTAAACTGTGAATGACTGTTCGTGGGGTGTGTACAATAATGATAGGTACATCCTATAGAACAGTTTTCGTTGTTTTGATGGATGATCTTGTTGCTAATGATAATGTCTGAACTAAAGTACAAATTATAATTCTGGGACCCATGCATTATTTATCTCAGGATCTAGCCAACGTAGCTCAAAGCGGTTAAAAATCTCTCGATAACTTTAGCTCGCCTGGAAAATAAAAAAAACCGCATGCGTCTACGTGCCCTCTGTGTCGAGAAATCGCCAAATTCCTTAAGTACTAAAAATGTACACTTGTTTTCGATTATTCAACATAACTGAACAAGCCGCAAATACTTTTTCATTAAAACTAGCCTATCCTATGTAGAATTTGATGCAGATTTCAAAAATAGTATTGGTGTTTCAAAAAATTTAACCCCTACCCAAAAATTGTCAAAAATATACAAATTTTGCAAAATTATATACTAGGGGTTAAATTTTTTTAAAACACCGATACTGTTTTTGAAATCTACCCCAAATTTTACATAGGATAGGCTACTTTTAATGAAAAAATTTTTGCGGCTTGTTCATTTATGCTGAATAATCGAAAAAAGTGTACCTTTTTAGTACATTTTTAGTACTTAAGGAATTTGGCGATTTCTCGACACAGAGGGCACGTAGACGCATGCGGTTTTTTTTATTTTCCAGGCGAGCTAAAGTTATCGAGAGATTTTTAACCGCTTTGAGCTACGTTGGCTAGATCCTGAGATAAATAATGCATGGGTCCCAGAAATATAATTTGTACTATAATTTCCGTTTGTTTGCTGTTGCATGGTACGTACGGTATGTGTGAGTGAGTGAGAAAAATATATATGTACATGTGCACTTTGTGTTTTTGTATCCTCATTTATTTTTGACCGTAGGCTGTTGTCGTACCTTACACACACGTTGAAAGTGTATCTTTCTCTTTGTTTCTGCCCTGCATGTTTTAGGCCTAGATAGGTTGTTGTTGTTGGATGATGATTGACTCATATTTTCGTATGTGAATGTTTTTGTTTTGCGGTGTCTGTTTGTGTACCTAGTGCGTACAACGTACGTATGTGGGCAAATCAAGCCATGTTGATGTATCACACGAAAATATTGTCGCATTGAGCATTTTGTCTCTCTCATACTACTAACTTGTGTCCCACCCCGTTCTTTGCGTTCTCCGCATAATATTGAATTTGTGGCTTTTGAATTCATGTTTACTGCTGGAAACTACTGTATATGTTTTATGGGCTAAAAAGTGTTTGTGTTTGTGTGCAAAATCTAAACTTTGCTTACTGTCTACATCGTATGTACAGTATATTCTTGAATAAAACTTGTTTCCTTTCCAAATGTTGTTTCACCTGATAAGATGACAATATTCGAGGGGTTGTGATGTGGATGCATCATTTATGGTATGATCCCTGATTGGGTACGTTTTCGTGTGGGCAGTGTTCTTCAATTTTGGTGGCAATTTTAGTCGCCGAAGGCATGAAGCTTTTCCGATATGAAGAAAATTATCATGTTTGGCGCCTAGTCCGAGTATCACCAACACGGTGAAGTGGAGGGGAAAACCTATGCGAAAAGAGAGTCGATGTGGCCCAATTATAGCCGCGATCATAGGGATAACTCATCATGGTGGGGCAAGCATCAAACTTTCAACCTTGTTCTTTTTCTCCCCGCAATATCTTTCTTTTGATATAAGGCTACTTTTCAGGTGTTTCAACCGACTTTTAAGGCGCAGCGAAAGTGTGACGCCGCCCACACGATTCAATTTAGGTGGTCTTGAAATAAGTTTCTTGAGAGAAAAGGGTTTCAGGTGAGATTGTTGTCATCAACGAAAGAAAGAAAAGATGGCGGCGTTCTTCATCATCGCCTGTCTGAAAGACAGAGAAGGAAAATGAAGATGAATCCCTGCTTCCGTTGTCTCAAGACGCGTTTCCAAAGATTGCTGTGTTATGCGTGCGCATGTATGCATGTGTGTGGTTGACGCTTAGGCTTTTATCTGTCGAATTATCCATTCCATAGTAGGATCCGTGGTCGCTTAACGCGCCAGTCGGCTCGTGTCACGGCTGTCACCTGTCATCTTCCACCTTCATTACGTGCGAGTTGAAAAATCGACACCCGCATTCGCATATATCTTTATGGATATTTATTTACTATATGTACAATATATACATACGTACACATGGGAACTAATGTGCATACTCTCATCATACGCTTACATTGAGTACACATACGTATAAATGTACACTAGTGGCACGCGCGCCTTGCTCATTTGAGCGATCGTCCGCAAATCCTGCCTCTCTCGTGGCTGCGACAGACGAACGACGACAAGAGAGGAGGGAAGGGAAAAAAGTGAAGATGCACGAACGATCCGCCGACATCGACGAAGAAGAAGGAGGGAGGATCTTCTTCTTTTTCTGCCGTCGCGACTTCATCCATATTCACACACAGCGTCGTCCAATTGGGACTGACGGAAGCATTATCCCGCGGCGCGATATGTACTAGGGTACTGTGGGGACACCCGGACACCTAGCTTTTCTGAACTTGCCGCTTCAGCAAATAATGAACATGGGGTAGCTCATTTGAAAGAGGAGAGTTCAAGGAATCGATTGGTAGAATACTTGTCTCAATCGGTCGTATGGTTGCTGATATATACTTGGCGTCGGGTTTACCCCACGGTACCCTACTATACGAAGGTGTACGTACGTAGGTACTTGATAACACAGCGATACGTACGTACGGTACGTTGCGTAATGCGATCAGGCGATTGAAATCAGTCGGGGGTCGAACCCAACTACTTCTCTTTGGAAGAGTGGAGCAGAGACTAGAGACTACGTAGAGAGAGACTGAATGGAACCTTTGGGGTTGGTGCCATACGCATGCGCGTACTGTATGTTTGGTATCATAGTTGTGCAAACGCTTGAACGCGCCACTGCTCGTCTCGTGCGTGTGATAAGAGCTGTCACGGTCAACCGAAGGATGGAAATTGTACCAGAAGTACCATAAGGTGATTACGGTCGACCTGCAAAATGCAATGAGGCAAAAGCCAAACGCACAGCGATTGATGCAACTTTTTGCGTCCCTGGCTTTGGCGTTAATGGATGTATGTACAGTGTAAAGTCTAAAGCAAAAACAAAATTGGACCAACAGATACAGACGACACGGCGAAAAGCGGCAGAATGTTGCAAAGTAGAGCCCTATAGTGCACCTGCATGGCGTGTGTCACGTCATGGGTTCACGTACGTACGTACGTACGTACGTGCTATCATATCACCACCGCGTTTGTACTTGTGCCAACGCCAGGTGAAATACTGCTGTCATTTCGGCGTTTTAGTGCATTCGTGGGTCCTTCTGGGTTCTGGGGATAAGAAAGAAGAGGGGGTATATTTTACCGGCGCGACTAGAGTAGGAAGATCCGCAGATAATGGGTGACGGGAAGTCAGAAAAATGAAAACACGCGATCGCCATACCTTTTACGTACGTACGTAACACACACCGAACACACTTGCACACATGCACACACACATACACAGGCTGGAAGTGTAATTTTAGGTAAGGTGAGGCGGTCCGAGAGGAGTTGATAATTAGGGGGTGGAGGCCACGCTTTTTGGTCATCGTGTTTTACTCTAGAAACCCAGAAACACTCTGCCTCCAATCCCTCTCCTGCTCACGTTGCGTGGTTCAAGGTTAGAGCTGCGATTCTCTTCTCCACGGCTCGTGATATCACATATCCATCCCACTGCACACGAACACCACGCCACACCATACCGCCGCATCTTCGGCGTATTTTTACGCTTGCCTGCCTTGCTGGTTCAGGCACAGGGGGTCTTAAAATGCGACGCGCGAGAGTGCCCAAGAGAGTCCTGTCCTGTGTCATAAAATACCGAGTAGTACACTCACGCGATCCCATCATCCTGCACCTCCTCCATAGTTGGTCAGCCACCGCTGTCAGCCGTTTTGGTGGTGTGCATCGTGTGTGTACGTATTCTTTCGTCGTCATTCATCGTAGGTAGTGGTTGGCTGCTGGTAATTGTTCCGGCGTCCTCCGACTTTAGTTAAGCCCACCCACACTGCATAGGCAGCTCCAGTGCAGCCCCACTCACTCATACTATTGCGTCACTGTGGGAGGCGGTCGTTGCGCGAGTGCAAAGTTTCTTCCCACTGAATCAACGGTGGGGCGGTCGACGGCGGTAATTACAGGGCGCTGCTCTCTTCTCTTTCTCTGCCCGGCGTCCATTTCTAAAGTCGGAGATCCATTCAGCGAGTCGACCAATAGCGGGTCAGTCATGCTCCTCCTCATTTGAATAAACAGTACTACCCAGCACCACCCTACTGCCACGTACTGCAAGTGAAAGCCGACGGAAATTTTGGACCCATTTCAATTCTGAGACGCCAACCTCTGCTTTCTTAGAGGCAGCAGGCATACACTGGCTTACCTTTGTCTGTCATGCACCTGACAGTCCGCACGATGTTGCCAACAAAAAGAAGAAAGAAGTTCAAATTCTTCTATTTTATCTCCGGTGGACGATACCGTTTCCTGTTTCACCTCTGCCTCCTATCTGTAAGTCCTGTTAGAAGGTGCCCAAATATATAAATGACGGATAGCAAAGCAAATGCAGTGATTAGCAGCCATTGATTAGTCGGGATAAAATGTTGGATTTATTTTTTCAGATATCTATTCACTTCGCTCAATCCGTTGCCATAGATAACTCCGTCGTTGGTAAGTACGCACAATAACTGCTTGTATTTGTACGTACATTGATGTCGCTTAAAATATTTATTAATTTGAGAATTAATAATTGTAGGAGATCCGATAGTGGAATGCCTGGATGACCGAATTCGCTTTACCACCAGCACCCAGAAATATTTTGCCGGAAGGATATACGCGAAGGGCCGAGCGGCCAACCCCAGTTGCGTCCATTCGCATTACGCGCCGGAAAGAACCACTCAACCACATTTCGATCTGGCGTTCGGAATCTGCGGCATGACAAGCTTGCGATCGGTAAAAAGAAACTCTCCTTGTATCCCGTAGGTGACAGTACACGACACGAATAGTTGGGGCTCGTGGGACTTCGAATCGAGACACAGTATCTGTATGGTGTCGTTCGTACTTTGTAACCTACAGTACATACAGTAGGTGGTGTTATGCGCTATCATGAGCTAAGTATTGGGGGCTCGTGGGACTCCGAATCGAGGTATAGTGTCTGTATGATGTCGTACATAACCTGTGGTGCTATGTATGAGGCTATCAGAAGCTAAAGTACTATGTATGTACTCATCGACATGAATCGCTTTGATAACGCTTATTATGGTGGAAAAAATCAATAGCTCCCCTTAACTACTGAATCTGTCTCCCTACAAACTGGTTCTGTCCCCTCATGCAGATATTCACGTAATTTCTTTGACTGCCCACTGTCAGGCCACCACCGTATAGTGTATTGAGTCATGCATAGCCCGTTTCTTCCGCAATGCATTTACTACCACTCACACTCAGTAGGCGACAGAACATTTTTGGATACGAACATCATGCCACATCGTCATCACTATTATCCGAAGTCTTCATGTCTGTTTCTAGCGAGAATCTCGGGTGGGTATAAGTGTGGCAATACCAAACTAGTCCCTACTAACGTCACCGTCATGGACACAGCCGAACGCCCTCATCTAGGCCCCCCTCCTATTCTCAAAGTGATTCATGTCGATCAATACGTACTGTAAGAGGGTATGCGTACACACACACGTGGAAAAGCGAACGATTTGCAATAAGTACATAGGAAATGTCCGTGATTTGTGGGTGTTTTAGGTCGACCCGAGAGGTATGTATTACGGCATTACGATCGTCGTCAGCTTTCATCCTCTGTTTATCACGAAAGTCGATCAAGCTTATCATGTCAAGTGCTTTTTCGAAGAAGCAAATCGAGGAATCACTGCTGAGTTGGGTGTCAGGTACGCACTGCTAATTACTGCCTTCATCATCGCATTCGCTTTCTTTGATATTGTGAATATGTATGTTACATAATTCAGTAGGTCTATATTTTGAGTACGTTGCTAAAGAAATGAATTGTGGAGAAAAATTGCTAAGAAATATATTTGGTCACCGCGGAAAAATATCGAATTACGAAATAGCGTCCATTGCTGCTAACCCATGTGCCCCTCTCGTATCTGAGGCATTAGTGATTACTTCGAACCCTCCCCGTCTAAGCACTGCTACACAGTACACATTACTGTATTTTGAACACGTTTTTAGCATGATTCCAACGACCGAGGTCGGAGCTCATCACGGGATACCCGGTTGCACTTACAGCATCCACACCGGCTCATTGCAGAGTATCGATCAAGGATATCCGCCTGGGGCGCCGATTCAGTTTGCAAGAGTCGGGGATAAGATCCTGCATCGATGGGAGTGTCGAGACAGTGAGTACTGAACTACTGCCGCCCCTTTGGCGACAATTTATCGCTGTGTCGTGCTTTGATGTCTACAAATAAGTAGCGGATTCAGAAGTAGGTAATTTCAACTTTTACAAATTCTACTCCTTAGCTTGGAAAAAATAGAAATAAGATGCCATCAGTCCCATGTTTGTATTGATTAGGAGAGTATCTCATCTCACGTCAGTTATCAGTACAATGATGTTACGTTACGTACTTTCAGACATGTTCGGAATTCTTATCAACAACTGCTACGTTACGGATGGGTTCGGGCAACGGGCAGAAGTTGTGGACAACAGAGGGTAAGGAAGACGTACAGCACACCTTTCTGTACCCAGCTTGTAGGGTCGTGTACATACATTACATACATACCCTATTATAGGTTTGGTTATGTACTAGTTGTGCTGTACCTAGTTACCTACGTACTACAGAGGCACAGCGCCTATGTACGACAACGTACAGCAACAATTTGACTGAAGTTGACGCCTGCTTTCAGCTGTCCATTGGACCCTATTCTTATCACTGGGATTCGTTACGCCGGTAACCTGACGGTGGCTTATGCGGAGTCGCACGTGTTCAAATTCGCGGACAAGCCCGGAGTCTGGTTCTTTTGCCAGATTCAGATGTGCATGAAAGGCGCAGGAATGTGTCGGGGACTAACGGTTAGCATCGTTTACATACGCAAAGCGTTAGTCACCCTTCGTTACGTACATCAGTGCAACAGGTAGAGTAGACTTTGTGTACGTAAGCATCATCCGTCAGAAGTTGATTTACATGTTCGTTATTCTATGCTGGATAAGCATATCCAAACTTACACTATCGCATAAAAAAACTATTGTACGTTTCTACAACCAATAGGTAGACCTTGAGTATACGTAACCACTACGTAAAGTATCATTGCTCTCACTCATTGCTCTCATTTTATTTTATTCACTTGTCATGCATTCCTCTGTCCATTTCAGCCGCCGCAGTGTCCGGGCGAAGTGGTCACCAGCGGCGGTTACCAGCCCCCATCCTACCCCGGGGGCGGCGGCTACCCCGCGCCCGGTCCCCCACCCCCGCCTCCTCCTCAGCCAGAGCAGCCCTCCGCCCCCCAGCCCCCGCCCCAAAAACCCTACGCCCCCCAGCCGCCTTCGCAGCCCTATGTTCCCCCTGCCCCGCAACCTCCAGCCCCCGGATACGGACCCCAGCCTCCGAGCCCACCGGGTCAGCACGCCCCGGGTCCACCACCTCCCGGCTCCTACTTGCCGCCTCCGACCCAGGGGGGCGGCGCCTACAACGGTCAGGGTCACTTGCCGAGCGCCCCCGGGCCGGACCAGGGCGTAGTGGCTCCTCCTCCGGGTTCGTCCGCGGGTGGATATCCGGACCCGGGCGATCCGTTCGTGAATCAGGCGGTGCACAAGACGTCGAAGGAGGTGACGGCGATTTACGACGTGGAGTTGCCGGCGCTGTACGAGCAGAACGATGTGAATCCGCGCGGCCTGGAAGAGGACAGGAGGAAGAAGCTGATCGTGGACGTGAGTTTCGACGATCCGCTAAAGGAGCAACCCACTCAAAATCAAGCCGGATTCAGACCCATTCCCACATTCACGCCGTTGCCTGCGAGCACACCACCTCCGACCACACCATTGACACCGCCGGCGCCTCCGTTGTTAAGACCTCCGTGGCCGCGGGAACCGGAGGCGCTGTTTCCGGAGAACTTGCAGTTTATCGACGATGCGCAAAGCCGCAAGTTCCTCGGTCGCTTGCACTACCGCAAAGACTTTGTACCGCAGAGCACCGGAGCGCCGCCGGGCAGTCTGCAGCAGCACGCGACAGGAGGTGATTATTCCACGACTGCGGATGCGATGGAGTCGACGACGGCTGCCGGACTGGAGGAGGACAGCGAGGAGACCAGCGCCCAACTGATAGTCTACGATCTGGACGAGGATCCGCCAAATTCCTTCATGCAGAAGTCTAGACAAACTCTAGGTAAGCAACGTACACTCGTACCGGCAGCTTCATGTTCAGCAGAAACGGCAAGTGAAACGTGCGTAATCGCACGGCGCCGCGTTTTGTCTTGCGAACGATAAGTGGGAATTGTACCTACAGTATGTACGTACACACTTTTCGATGGATATCTTCTGTTAGGATAGGTCTACATACCGTATTTTTGGGTGTATAGCGGGGCTATACAAAAATCGAGAGGTCTGATGGGGGGTTATACACTGGGGGGGATATACACTGGGGATATACATGGGACAAAATTTATGTTTATGAGAGGTGTGTAGAGGCATGTTTTTGAGGTCAAAAGTATCGTATTTACCTGTGCATAGCCCCCCCCCCCCCCCTATGCATAGCCCCCCCCCCCCTATGCATAGCCCCATATTGGCAAAACATAAAAAATGACCCATGCATAGCCCCCCCCCCCCCCTCTGCATAGCCCCATATGTACTGTACAGTACTGTACAGTACCTGAACTTACCTACATAAGCTGGTCATAAGGTACCCATAGCCACTCCCACACCAAGCTAAGATACCTATAAGCCTGCTTGGGGGTGTATTGTACTAGAATAACCCTGTTTTGACCTCAATTATGCCCTAAAACACGTGCTTTTGATGTAAAAAGTATGCCTCTGCGCACCTCTGAAAAACATAAAAAATGTCCCATGCATAGCCCCCCCTATGCATAGCCCCCCCCTATGCATAGCCCCATATAGGACCTCTCAATTTTTGCATAGCCCCATGGGGCTATGCACAGGTAAATACGGTATGTGTTTTAGGGCATAATCACGGTCAAAACAGGGTTATTCTAGTACAAGACATGCTCAGCTAAGCTTATAGTCATAGTAGCTTGGTGTAGGAGTAGCTATAGCTAGCTTATGACCAGCTTACATAGGTAGGCTAGGTACCTTCCAGTACATGGGGGTTATACACCAGGGGGATATACACTGGGCAAAATTTATGTTTTGCCAATGGGGGGTTATACTCTGGGGGGATATACAATGGGGGATATACACCCAAAAATACGGTACATACATACATATGAAACGCTACAGTAGAGTAGGCGTACATACAATTTTTAAATGCTGTACTTTCTGATGTGTGGATGATAATAATTATGGGATATGCCTCCTACATACATCTCCGTGTTTGTGTTCAGATATGGACGGCTTCTCGACACAGAGGCATTATCACGCGCTGGGTGCTATCGGTGGGCAGGGGCCGAGTCGCCCCTCCTCTTCCTCCTCCTCCTCCTCCTCCTCCGATCCTCATTCGTCGTCGTCGTCGTCGTCCTACGGTCATCGCTCTTCGCCCTGCGTGATTGGTGCTCAGAGTCTGCTGGTGCTGCTGTCGGCTTGCGGAGGCCTCATCTGCTTCCTCAGCCTCGTGGTGTTCGTGCTGTGCTTGCGTCTGAAGCGACTGCCCAAAGGCGCCGCCGCTGCCGCCGCCGGTCACGTGACGACGGCGGACGGCGTGCTGGTGAACAGCTATCCGCAGAAGACGGCGCCTACCTACAACAACCAGGGTGGCGCCTCAATCGCCTCGTACGACGCGAGCTCCACCTGCAGCAGCGATCGGAAAGCAATGATGGCGCCGCCGCACGCAGCAGATCACGTGGACGATTACTTTCGATAGGGAAGGAAAAGGAAGCACGACTTTGCACCTCCTGCCCTGTGTTTGTCACCGTCCTTTTCGTTGTACGTACGTATGCCTTTAATGGTGGATTGCCACTTAATATTATATCGACGAATAGGCGCGGCGCCGGCACGGTTTGAATGAACTTTGCTTTGGGTGAATGAATGAACACTACATAAACAAAGGCTATAGGACAGAGTCGAAAACCCTACCTTTACGCTACCTGCTATTGTACAGGTAGTACTGTATGTTGAACTGTACAATACAATACTACTTAGTTAGTGTTACTACTAGGTTATGGGGGAAGATTATTTTGGCATGCTCTTTTTATTTCTCTGACTATATTGTTTTTTTTTTGTTTTCATTGTTGAGAAGTTTGCTCGTTAAACAGAGAG
Source organism: Epsilonema sp. ZAB3_2 (assembly GCA_030247985.1). NCBI lineage: Eukaryota > Metazoa > Nematoda > Chromadorea > Desmodorida > Epsilonematidae > Epsilonema > Epsilonema sp. ZAB3_2. The sequence continues at coordinate 16,754 of JASAMW010002468.1, read as the reverse complement.
AACTGGTAAAAGCGATTACTTTTTTAGGAACGGCTGAAATAGACGGCCACTTACATAGGCCGCCTAATCTTCACAGTTTTCTGCATGTTACTTACGTACATAGGTACTACAGTACATGCATATTCCACTAAACGTTAAATTCGGCTGCTGTACAGTATTCTTTATGGGAGGTCGGTCTATTGGTGTGTCGAATCATTCAATTTTATCTGTGCTCAAAAAGTTGTCCTTTCCAGTGTTTATTGTTTGTTTTTGCCCATACGGCTTTCTCAATACAAGGGGGAGATTATTCAAAAGACCTTATCGTATTGTATTGCAGTTATCTATTTTATTTCGAGTTTAATCATTGCATCGGTTGAATTATGTTCATAAGTATGGTAGGTATACGGTAATATAGTCCTACTCAGCATTTTGGTGCTTTTACAAATTGTTTTTTGTCTTTACTCCTTACGCAAGCAAAGTATGCTATCAGATTGACTATCACTTTGGTTCGGTGGTACACACATACGCACGATAGCGAGGGAAGATGTGATGTAATATGTTGTCTAATGTGCAATGATATTGTTACTCTTGATTACTTTTAAAGTAATCCGATTTGTTTCCTGCAAATATGATTAGTCCGTTTATGTACGGAATTCTCAAAAAGTGATCTTGCTTGTCAACCATGTGCAGTTTTGCAAAGTGTAATAAGTTTCTTTGGGCTTACAAATCGTGCAACTTTCAAGATCAACCAAGAGAATCTCACTGTTGCTTGGCCGCAAAGTTCGTACAAACACATATCAATAGTTCTCCAAGAAAAGACCGGGCAATATCGATATCGCATAACTGCAGAGATGAACTTTACGCAATAATAATTACAGTGTTCGACATGTTTAGTCGCAAGCCTGAGGAGGTTCCTATGCATGTGCTCAAACAATACACTGTGCGACATAATGATACAGTATACCTTATGTAGGGTACTATGGGGTAAACCTGCGACAGGGGGTAAACTCGGACACCTAAGCTTTTCTGAACTTAGCCGCTTCAACAAATGATGAACAGGGTAGCTCATTTTGAAAGAGGAGAGTTGTTCCAGAAATCGATTGGTAGCATCAAGACTTGGTAGCATATGTACTTGTCTCAATCGGTCGTATGGTTGCTGAGATATACTAGGTGTCCGGGTTTACCCCATGTCCGGCTTTACCCCATAGTATCCTACCTACAAAACTACAAACATATCAAGCAAAATAGTGATGCGACCAGAGGAAAACGATTTAAGCGCTCTTTCTTCTCGTTCCGCGCCGCGCGCATCGCATGATTATCTTCATGTGCACTCTGAATAGGTCGCTGCATCCGCCGCGCTTCTCGCTGCCGGAACTCCACCTCCGTTCGTTGCCGCAGTCTGCGGTAGCGGCGCGTAATAGTAGGCGCTGCGCTTCAGACCCGCAGCAGCCGATTGCGGTACGACTCCTCCTGTCGCTCCGGCTCCGGGCGTCGGGTTCGGATGCACTTGTACGCTTAGCTGCTGTTGCGAACTAGGCGTCGGGCCGGGCGTGCTATTTCCAGACTCCAACACCGTGCTCAGGTAGGCCTCGAGAATCTTTTTCTTCAACAAAGGCCCCACCATTTTCCCCGTTACCATCAGCAGCGTAAGAATGAACAGGCTGACGGTCACCGTGAAACCCACCGCCAATTCCGGCCCGAAACACTGGCTTTTCTTCACCCAAACCTCGCCAAACTGCTGCAGTTCTGCCATCTCACTGCCACTTGGCTCACTTATCTGCCGTTCCTCCATTGTATCTACGGACGGCTCACCGGTAACTGCAGCCGTGTACGGGCTCCAAGCACTCTGAACCGGGCCCATTTTCTTTCCAATTTTCTCATGAGAGTTAGGACTACTGCTTTTGGGTGGGATCTTTTTGTTGAACGCTGGGATTATTGGCCTTGTGATATCCAGTACTTCTTGCTTGGTTACTGTAGTAGTTATCGAGTTTAAAGGTGCTGTTGAACTTGATGTTGATGTAGTAGTTGGAGCTGTGGTTGGCGTTGTCGTTACTGTTGGTGTGGTACTACTCTTAAGCAGTGGCGCGGCTGTCGTAGCTTTGGAAGTTGTGGAGGACGGAGATTTTTCCGTGGTCGGAGCAGATGTAGTACTTGTACTGGAAGAAGCAGTTGTGGTAGGAGTAGTAGTTGCTGTCGTAGCTGTTGTTGTGGCTTTTGTAGGCTGTAGTTGCGGAGGTTTTGAAGTCTTTGTTTTGGGAGAACGACCGAGCATACGTTCTGGAATTTCGTCGCTGTTCAGCAGTAGAAGACCTTCGCCTTCTTTGTCCTCTTCCTCCTCTGAGGACCAATCGCCTCCAAATTCGTCGAAAAATTCAATCTTCCTTTCTCTACTGGCCGACACGCCTGGGGGTAGAGCTACAAGCAATAGTGAAACCATAATTTACTCAAACAATGTATGTAGGGTACTGTCGGGGGTAAACCCGGACACGGGGTAATCCCGGACACCTATACTTAGGTGTCCGGGTTTACCCCCACAGTACCCTATATTATGAACGTACAATAAGTACGAAATATCCAGGTACCTTTACATACACCTGTTGCTGGCGAAACCATCAATGACACTTACGATCATCCTGTTCCAGTACAATCAGATGCTGCACTTCCAAATCGAAAGTCACCGGCGGCCTCGCGGACTTATTCTTCTTCTTCTTCTTTCTCGCTCCGCGCGTTCTCGGTATTGAAGGCGTAGTCGTTGTTTGCAGCAGCAATAGCTCATCTTTCTCCAGATCTTCAAGTCGCAGCTCTTCACTTTCATCCTCCTCCTCCTCCTCCTCCCTTGCAGTCTTCTTGCGGTAGGCAGCGCTTCTTTGCCTCCAACTAGCAGCAGTGGCGTTAGTTGCAGTCGCAGCTGCGCTGGGAGTTGTAGTTTCTGGTGGTATGGTGGTAGAAGATGGCATGATCTGAGGATTGGGATTGAAGTTCGCGGCGTAGTGGTACATGGCGTACAGCTGGGCCAGCGTCCGAGGAACTCGAGCTCTGCTGGCACTGCGCTTGAAGCGGCGCGCGCAGGGAGGAGGCTAAACAAAATGGGGGAGTTTGCAAATAACTTCCGCGGGCAAGGGGTGTCGTATTTTTTGAAATGTTGTGTATATTTTGTAATTATTTTTGCCACGTAACGGATAAATTGTTGCTGTTTTGCTTTATAAATACAGCAGGTTAGCAATCGACAAGAACTTCTTGAGCAATCGACAAGAAGTTCTTGTCGATTGCTAACCTGCTGTACTTATAAAGCAAAACATAGCAACAATTTATCCGTTACGTGACAAAAATAATTACAAAATATACACAACATTTCAAAAAATACGACACCCCTTGCCCGCGGAAGTTATTTGCAAACTCCCCCATTAAGACACTAAGACAAGTGGACAACGTTATTCATGTCGTATGCACAGGCGCGTGTTGGTTGACCTAAATTGGTGGGGTAATTTTGGAATAGGGAATTTAAGCCGCCATCCCTACCTTTTGTTGGGATTTTACTCCGAACTGGGGTGGGCATTGGGCACAAATACAGGGTGTCTCACGTAGACCTCCCTAATGACCCAGCCTTGTAACTTCCGTACTATAGAAGATATCAAGCTGAAATTTTGTCCCCAGGAACCCAAGAATATACCATACTTTGTGGCAAAATTTGAGCCGGACAGGTCAAATAGGAATGAAATTACAAGCTTGCCAATTTGCGACCACTTTTCCCAACATTTTGAAATCAGTGGTGCCACCATTGACCTCGGCAGACCCTTGAAGGCTGTTATGAGCAGTAAATCGCCTGTATTTTTGAATTCTTTGTGTTCTGGACTGTGGTGATGTTCAGCCATTGTTGTCCCACCATATTGCCATGTTGGATAAGCTGCTTGACCATGCAGAGCAGAAGATTCTAACTCTCAAAACCATGCTCAGTGCGGAAAATTGCTAAAAACAGGATCCAAAATTGCCAAGCCTGTAATTTCGTTCGCTGTGGGCCTATCTGGCTCAAATTTTGCCACAAAGTATGGTATATTCTTGGGTTTCTGGGGACAAAATTCCAGCTTGATATCTACTGTCATACGGAAGTTATAAGGCTGGATCGTTAGGGAGGTCTACGTGAGACACCCTGTAATAAAGAAATAGTCAAAATAAATAAATAAAAAGGACTAAATATAAATAGGCCAATACATAAATAAATAAAGTCCAACTCTGTGCGAATTGAATCTTTGAACTCGCCGCACGCCTCTTTTTGACTGCAACTGCAAAACATTTCAGCAAAACGGCCAGCCTGGGTGGTATGTCGTGGGAGATCCTGCTCCCACTCTCGCGGTTCTAAGCGTACGCCATCGACTCCCTGTAACGGGGGACGTATTACAACCGGAACCCCAAACCGGCAACCTCCAGGCAGGAGGGTTAACTAGGAGCTGGCGCATTAGACCACTTGACCACCAGGGTGGCTGATCTCCGGAAGCACAAAACCATAACAAATAAGAGAGAATTCAATGCGGCCCCAGGCATTTCCTTTTCACTCTTCTTGTTTTTCTCCGCTGCGACCAGTCGTGTCTCAGATTTCCATTTTATTTCCAATCATCTCATTGGCCTGTCCGTCATTCTGTTTACTCTTTTATGCAGCGAGTGGTCGCTTATCTTGTTTTTCGCTCAATTTGCTCAGCTCAATACCTCAGCACCCTACCCTGCAACCTGCATCACAATGCGAGCTACGTACGTACATACGTACATACCTAGAAAGAGCTACACAGACAAGCGTACGGCTACGGCAAATAGCATATTTTTGGTACAGGCCTACACAATGGAAACTGACTCCCAAAAGAAAGGCTTAGGCTTAGGCCTAGGCTGAGCTTCTATTGTACAATACTGCTGCACAAATAGGAGCTGCGCAGGCTTAGGCTTAGGCTACGTACGTTCGTGGAAAATATAGAAACGACAAAGCAATGGATCTGCTGTCCGAATGAAAACAGTCAACTGAATGCTGAAAACAGCTGAAAACAGTCCAACTGAATAGAGGTATGGCAGGAGCACGAATGAATGAACATACAGTGTACAATATACCAGTACAGGTGAGGCTGTTTAGAAGGTAGGCTTTAGAAGGTAGGCTTTTGCGTAGGCTTAGAAATAGGCTTAGGCTTAGGCTTAGCTTTATGTGCATACGTACGTACGTACGTGCAAAATATAGAAACGACAAAACAAAGGCGCTGCTGTCCGAATAAAACCGTCCAACAGAGGTATGGCAGGTGCACATTGAATGAATGAACACACCTCTAGTGCATAGGTGAGGTTGTTTTGCTTAGGCTTAGAAATAGGCTTAGGCTTGGCTTAGGCTTAGGCTTAGCTTCTATTGTACACTCACACAGAGGAGCTGCGCAGTGCCGACCGGGAAAAGAGATCAGGTAATGGCCCTGTATAGAATCCATCAGCTAAAGTAAGAATTTGCATACATACTTAGGCTTAGGCTAAGGCCTAGGCCTTCTTAGGCCTAGGCTTAGGCTAGGCTTAGGCCTACTTACCTCGGCCTACTTAGGCTTAGGCTTAAGAAACGTTTTCTGTAAGGATTGAGAGTAGCCTATAGTGTACGCGGATGGGGGGTATTTTTGGAAATCGAGATTATATGCCTATCGGATTCCCCATCAAAAACTGCATATTTTGATGAATTTTTAAAAAAAATTTTCTTCGGGCATCATTGAGATATTGAGGGGTAAAGGTTGGAAGATCGCATTTTGCCGTTTTTCAGCGTTTTCGGCCATATTTCAGCAACCAGAGTGTGTGGCGGGCTACAATTTGGCACACATATTTGCCCCATAGGGACCCATGTCTGGACCAAATTTGAGCCCAATCCGCCCCTTGTTTGGCGAGATATAGTGTCAGAAAGCTCAAACTTAACTATTTTGCACCTGTTGCAAATTCGGTTATATGAATACCACGGCGCGAATATACCGCCTGCACGGCGAAAAAATTTGACAGAAGGTAGAGGAGGCTTAGGCCTACAAACTTTATTACTACAGCAAAATTTTTCTATATTTGGAATTTTGACTACGGGCCTCTTGAAAGCTGAAAAATTCAGCAAAAATGCTCCCACTTTTTCTATTATCCTAGATAAAAGAGCAATACCACTGAAATTTTTTCCTCATAAGTAACCTATCTTATGTAGAATTTGATGTAGATTTCAAAAATAAAATTGGTTTTCCCAAAAAATTAACCCTTACCCAAAAATTGTCAAAAATATACTACTTTTGCACAATTATATGCTAGGGGTTAAATTTTTTGGGAAAACCAATTTTATTTTTGAAATCTAAATCAAATTCTACATAAGATAGGTTACTTATGAGGAAAAAATTTCAGTGTTATTGCTCTTTTATCTAGGATAATAGAAAAAGTGGGAGCATTTTTGCTGAATTTTTCAGCTTTCAAGAGGCCCGTAGTCAAAATTCCAAATATAGAAAAATTTTGCTGTAGTAATAAAGTTTGTAGGCCTAAAGCCTCCTCTACCTTCTGTCAAATTTTTTCGCCGTGCAGGCGGTATATTCGCGCCGTGGTATTCATATAACCGAATTTGCAACAGGTGCAAAATAGTTAAGTTTGAGCTTTCTGACACTATATCTCGCCAAACAAGGGGCGGATTGGGCTCAAATTTGGTCCAGACATGGGTCCCTATGGGGCAAATATGTGTGCCAAATTGTAGCCCGCCACACACTCTGGTTGCTGAAATATGGCCGAAAACGCTGAAAAACGGCAAAATGCGATCTTCCAACCTTTACCCCTCAATATCTCGATGATGCCTGAAGAAAATTTTTTCTAAAAATTCATCAAAATATGCAGTTTTTGATGGGGAATCCGATAGGCATATAATCTCGATTTCCAAAAATACCCCCCATCCGCGTACTATGCAACCGCTACAGAAAACGTCTCTTAACTTCTATCGTACACTACTGCTGCACAAAGAGGATGGCTAGGGTTAACTTTTTCCATCTTTATACCGAAAGTCTGTAGCATTCCTCATCCTCCGTCATGCACATGGATATCTGGCAGGTGAAGTAGATGGAGGGTTCGTCTGGCCACTTGAAGACCGTGGCCTCCGCGAAAGCCGTCAGATTTCCAGCCGTCCGATACGCTGGAGTATGGATTATCAGAGGGTCAGTTGTGCAACTAGAACACAGTACGGGAACAAAGCGATGTGTTGTACGGTACTGTTGTACGTACAGTAGAGTACGTACGGATTCCGCTACTCAAGTTCAGTTGAGTCCCTACTTCATACAGTTCTTGCTGTGTACTTGTAGATGCTATTTTTAATACCCTGGCATTGTACGACATGTCATACCCAGTAGTTACATACCCGTGTTTGTCAATAATTTGCTTCCGGTTTTCCTTTCCGTCGTCTACCCAGCAATCTTTCACCAGCATACGGTACATGCTGCCAGCTGAAAGAAGAAAGAGCAAGTGGTACAACCCCATCCCCAGCCAACAGATGGGCTTTTCTTTCCCGTATACTGTTTTCGCATTGAAAGATGTGGACCACTGGATCTCCAACTCTGACATAGGTGGCATCTGGTCCTTCCACACTGCTCTGACTGCGCACCATGTATGAACATTTTGGCCCAGGTGTCTCCAAAACTATGTCTTGGATGGTCAAATCCCTGACAAAAGGGACATACCAAACAACATTGCTGCTTCATTGCGTATGTACAGTATGTACCGTAAGTGTGATACTTGTACGTGCGGAAATGTAGGAGAAGATTTGCATGTTTCGGTTCATGATACGTGAGACAACAAATGCAAACAAAGCAGGCAACTCACTGAACGGTCATCGGTTCTGCGGTCAGTTCGATATTTCGCTCCCTGTAGAAACAGCGGATCTTGTAAGCTTTGTCCAACGCAGTGACAAACGTATTGTGAAATTGTACCACCATTGTCACAGAGTATGCCATTCCTCTCGAGGGATTTATCTGGAACAAGTAACAAAGAAGAATAGCATAAAAATAGAAAAGAAAAAGAAAACAAGCGCTGGAGAAGCTTGTTATGGTATGAGAAAAGGTTTGTGACCCGGACGTGATTTGAACACGCAACCTTCTGATCTGGAGTCAGACGCGCTACCGTTGCGCCACCAGGCCAGCTGTCAGTATTTTCGAAATTTCCCCTTTCGAAGGCATGGCCAATATGGCCGTCAGCGGAGCAGGATTTCGCATTTCAATTACGCAAAAGGATCAATAATAATGAGAATAAAAGAAGTCTGACGCTACGCGCGGCATTCTTTATTATCACCATTATCACCAAGGACTTGATTATCACTAGAGTGGGGGAAAATTCGGCCGAACTAAGTGTAAGAAGAAATCGGCTGTCAATAACAGTACAGTACAGTACACAGGTGGCAGATTACACTACCACAGTTTACCCCATATTTAGATTTCGTTATTTATTTTTGATTATCGAATTTTAAACGTTACGGGGTAATCGAGCCGGGGACGGCTAATCCGGGCCACCGCACAACTCCTTGAATTTACGAATTTTAATTTAATTTTGTAATTTTTCGATAAAAATCAAGATACCATAAAGAGCAAATCAAAAACTATGCCGGCCCGGCATAACTGGGCGACGATAATTTTGACAAAACATAGCTGATTTTATGCTTAACCCAACTGGAGATAGATACTGCTATACTTGCGTTGTGGCCAGGCCACCCTGGCCGGACCGAATTACCCCGCACCGCACTTTGAAGCCTAAATATCCTGCAGTACCATTCTCTGTCTCCTCATTCCGCAGTCGTTGAAGTTTAAGCGGAAGACTCCTCGGGCGGCGCTGGACTTGTCGCTGGGGTAGAAATTGGCGCGGCACTGCTCGTTGTGAAACTCGTTGCGCACGTACAGCTGACCGTCGAAAGGTTCCTCCGTCTCCATGGCAAAGATGATGGCGTCCTCGTGACAGGCGACCTCCGGTTGACCCAAGATCTTATTCTCCACTAGCAACTGAGCGCTGTACACCAACGGAACCGGAACATAGCTGGCAATTAGCGCCCAAAGCATCTGAAAGCAGAAGTAGGGGTTATGGGGTAAACCCGGCACACGGGAGTAAACCCGGACAGCTATCTCAAGACCGATTGAGACAAGAGTACCCTATATATTTTACCAATCGATTCCTTGAACTCTCCTGTTTCATCATTTGCTGAAGCGGCAAGTTCAGAAAAGCTTGGGGGTCCACTCCGGGTTTACCCCACAGTTACTGTATGAATAACTGTACCTTATCCTTCAAATGGACGTACTGTACGTTCATAAAAGAAGAACGTTCTACCGGTTGCTTACAAGAAAGATCCCTTGCCGCCCATTGATGCGTGAAAGTGATGGTGGCAGCATCTTGAGCCAGAGTTGGAGCTGGAGCTGGAGCCCCATCCAGCAGGACATCCAGCCACTTTTAGGCTGCCACGACAGGAAAGGAACAGCCGCTGGAACGGAACAGAGATACCGAGCCACACGGGCGATCGATCATGCAGGGGGAATCAAAACTGACAGACAGTGGTGTACATATAGGAACAATGCACGCAATCGACGACCCACAGGCAGAGGTGTGAGGAGGAATGTACTTAGATTAGGATTGGCCTCTCATTCCCTTCCTTCCTCCCAAAGCATGTCGATCAGGTTTAAGGGCATTGCCAGTAACCAGCCAACCCACACGCCGGCAGGCAATGATGGACGATGCGCGATAATGACGTGATCTGGTCCCAAAAACACAATTCGGAGAAGCACCGGAGGCGGAGACGTACATCGTCTGCAACTGAGTCGTACGAGTGGTAAAGTGAAAGTTCAAGGTACCCATCACCGCGGCTCAAGAGCGCCATCAAAAGTCATCTTCAACCAGCCGGTAGTCGCCTCTTGTAACGAGGAAACGCCTTTATTGTTGCCTTAGGACCACCGCCGCAGGCCGGCCCAGCTGGTGCATAGAAGACACCATTCCTTTTTATTACTTGCTCACCCTGTATCGCGAATACAGATGTACTGACGTGTTCTATTATAATTATTTTGGTCTACCCTTCCTTCACGCCCTTTTCCGTTGAGTTGACTCGCATCGCAGGCCTCCTGCGGTGCGGAACAGAACTCCTGGCGAAATTTTACTCTCCATCTCAATGAGGAGATGATCTTCTTTATTCTTGGGCGGCACTACTCCGGTTGACGTACGGGTGACGCAACGCCTTTTCTTCTATTCCTGATTACAAGATTATTATAATGAAGGATCGAGCGGGTGCTGTGTTGGTCTTGTACATCTGGAGGTCATCAAATGGACTTTGGCGAGATTTCCCTCTTCCCCTCCCTCACAGCTTCCGAAAATCCCTCCACGGTACATACGTAGGTATGTAGGTAGAAGACTGCTGTAGTGATTCATGTATGGCCTGCAAATAGGGATTATGTCAAAGTTGTTCTAAGTTCGGAGTGAAAATTACCGTATCCCAATTTAGGGTGAAAAAAAACGCATTTTTTGTCCCTCTACTACATTGGAGGCCATCAGTTTTTGGAGTCGTTATAGCCCCATGGAGGCATACACAGGAGGATAGACGAGAAAGGGGTAATACACGAGTCATTACAGTAGAGGCGAAGACCAGAGTGGCATAATTTCTTGCGGTAAACCACCACCGATTGTTTCCCGCCTGGCGTACGCCAAGGCAAAAATAACTACATTACATAACGTAGAAAAAGGGGAGAGGAGGCAGGGGGCAAATTTTGACCTTGACGTCGGTGTCCTTATCCGGCTGCCGGCGCGCGCCCGAAATTTTCGCCGTATTTGACGGAAACGCAAAACCGCCTCGTTTTATTTTTATTTTCGGACAGAAAGGATTATGAGATCATCATCATCATCACCCACCACCACGACCAGGTTGAAATCTGCTTGGCCGTCTACCGTATAGGGTCTGCGCCTATGGTGTACGTATGTACATAGGTACGTACATACGGTACGCTTATGTATGTGTATGGTGCACGTACGTACATACGTAACGCAGGACCAGTACCGCAGGGTAGCAGTTAGTACAAGGGGGAAAGTTGGGCCACCCCCTATTTGCGTAAGTCGTTTAGAAAGGCAAATGCAAAGTTTCTTTTGATGTCACTGGTCAACTGGTCACTTCTCAATAGAGATTGGTTTGTGAGGCAGTTTCAACAAAAACAATAGGATGGACCGGATTTACCCCCCATACCATCGCATTGCATTTCGAGAGAGAGTGCTGTTTACAAGGAGGAGGCGCTATGCCTTCAGAGCAAAAGTGGCGTTGACATCACCGATCCAGTTCCAGCCATCAATCAACGAGCAAAAACAACAGCGAATTCGACATGCCCACAGCAACCAACCGCAACCATGGAATCAACAAGAGGACAACCAATGGTAATAGAAACACCGCCGCTGAATGAAGCAATAAACCGTACGACCCACAGTTGACCCTAAAGGCGACAATGCCCGGCCATATAGGCAACTGCACGCAGGACATGGGCATATTTTATGGGAAAAGAACCGCTTGTCGATGTCAACACAGGTGGTTCTTCGTATGTATGGCGGGCAATGGAAGGATCGATGATTTTTTGAATTCCCTTTTTTGGTTTTGATTCTCTCTGGCCGCTCAAACAACGTCCACACCCCAGGATTGGCCCATCTAGGTACGTATACATCCCGCCTTCGTCAGTAAAATCTCAATGTCAGCCATAGAATCGTAAAATCATGAGAATACCGTAGGAACAGTCAGTACTGAGTTCTGTTGTTCATGCATACCAAACTGTACAAAGAGCATTGAAAGAAGTTAACATCGACAGGTGCAATTAGTTTGTCTTTCTAGCAGTTGCATGTACCGGAAGGTTTTTTCATTGTAGCTGCTCTATTCAAACCAGGTTTCAGTCGTTCTGCAGGTTGCTAAAAAAATATCAAAAATTGATACCAGCTGGCAGGCACTTGTAGCAAGGTAGGGTATAGGAAGTACCGTTTTGAGAATAATCTTGGTCAATTTGAAGAAGGCCCTGTACACATTTTGATTCGTTTTTGCACTGCATTCGAAAAAGGTGATGCCGTATTTTTCTGCTTTCTGCAAATGAAAACGAAAAAGTTTGTATACAGCGCAGTTACCGTACAATGTGACATATTGTACATTTGTACGTACGTACTGTACATAGGCTACATGTACTGTTTTTCGACGTAATGTAGCCTTTAGCTTTTTACCGCTTCTCCTTCGGAGTGCGTGACTTGGCGGTATTCGTTCAAGTCCGACTTGTTCGCCAACAGCACCTTCGGAATTCCTTTTTGGCAATTCTGCAAAAAAGGAGACATCAAAATACAGTACGGATCTGCACTAACTGACACCACACAAAAAATAACTCGCCAACGAAGACATCCTGAAAGAATCTGTCGTCAACACCTCCACGGCTAATTTTCAGCGGGATTTCCAAATCAAAAAACCGTTTGATTCTATCTGCTGTCAGTGTCGAGATATCGCCGATTTCCTTATGTACTGAAATCGCCAAAATGGGCGTCGACCATTGGGCAATTCTAAACCTCGCAAACGCCCGAAAAATCAAAAGTGGTAGAAATATGCATACGTGATGAAAACAATAAAAATGGGCATCGGGCGTACAGGGTCGTGGGGTGTCGTGGTTTGCGTGGTTTAGCATCTGCCAAATGTCGACGCGATTTCAGTACATAAGGAAATCGGCGATATCTCGACACTGAGAGCAGATAGAATCAAACGGTTTTTTGATTTGGAAATCCCGCTGAAAATTAGCCGTGGAGGTGTTGACAGATTCTTTCAGGATGTCTTTGTTGGCGAGTTATTTTTTGTGTGGTGTTAGTTAGTGCAGATCCGTACTAGTCTACCGGAAAACATTTACGTGAAAAAGGAGGGGGCGAGCAGAATTGCTGCATTAACTCATACACCGACCTGGCGTGACTGTTGGCAACAACTTTTTCACTTGTTGTCGGTTTTGTTGTCCGTTTTGTTGTTTGTTGTCCGTTTTTATGTGGGTGTTGTCGGTTTTGTTGTTCGTTGTCAATTTTGTTGTCCACGGACAACAAAACCGACAACACCCATATAAAAACGGACAACAAAACGGACAACAAACAACAAAACGGACAACGAAACCGACAACAATTGAACAAGTTGTTGCCAACAATGACGCCAGGTCGGGGTATGAGTTAACTCTGATTCAAAAAGACCTCTTCAAGCTTTTGCATCCACTGATCAATGTGGTCGAAGCTATTGCGATCTGTGATATCGTAGACCAGCATAGCACCGTTGGCGACGTGATAGTAATTCCTCGTGATTGCATCGAACTTCTCCGAGCCCGCCGTATCCCTGCATCGCAGAAAAATAAGCGCACAACAGCTCATTTGATAGCTCTTTATTATCAAGAGCAAATAACCAACCAGCCCATTGCCATTCAACTCACCAGACATGCAGCTTGACATACTGGGCATCATCTACGATCAATTCTTGAACGATAAAATCGATTCCGATCGTTGGAATATAATTTGGCGCAAAAGCGTCGCTGCTAAATCTCTCTACCACGCTGGTTTTGCCCACGTTGGAATCGCCAATCATGATGATCTTGGCCACTCGATACATCTCCTTCAATTTTGAATCTTCGTAATTCATTTTGGTAGCTTTCCTCACCGTAACGAAAGTTCAGCGGTAAAATCAAACGAAGCTGTTGCTTGTGGGGAGATGCTGTATGTACACGTATTGTAATCGTGTCACGAAACAGCAGTTTGCAAAAGTTGGCATACAATGCATGTGCCAGCTAGTAAAAGTGTATTGCTAGCTCGTAATGCGCATACGTACGCCAATTTCCAGCACAAGTTGGTTGGAAGCGAGCAATGAGTGTTAGCTCAGAGCACACCATGAATGTTATGCACTAGGTAATGGAATAGTGCCACTGTGCTGCCCCGCTGCAATGCAATGTGCAATGTTAGCGAACCACTAATACTACAGTAGTAAAACCAGTTGGCCGCATGGTTAGCCAGTCTTATTTCGTTGAAAAGTTGGCCAGGTGAACGTGTGATGGATGGAATATTCATGCTTTACGTTACAGTAGCAGTTATGCACCAAGCAAAGCGAAAGCATTGCATCACACAGCGACAGATGCATGGAACGCCGTTCGTTTCTCGTTGCATAGCATTTCATGTCACGACGCCACACAGTATTTGACAACGTTAGGTTTTGCTCGCATATTGATGCATGCTAACATAACACTGTAATCTAAGCAATCTGTAAAAAGTCGTGTATGTAAAAGTTTTATGTAAAAAAGTCGCGATTCAAAAGCGCGCATGAAAGGGCGGGCGTATGCAGTGGTCCATGTTTACGCAAACATTAGCACCTACTGACATGTTCAATAAGCAACTGCTAAAATTCGCAAATAATCTAGTGACGCTTGACTGCTTTTAGTAAAACGTCGTCACACGTCTGAACGGCTCCTACTATTTGACGCGAGACGCGAGGCGCGAAAATTACGGTAGGTTACGGTAGGATGGCGCGAATATTGAAATGTCGTGCTGTTCTGTTTAGAAACAAAGTCTAAGCCATAGAGACTTCTAAAACAGGAGCACCAGCACGCAACATGGCTAATACCAAAGTAGGCTTGCTTAGGCTCAGCTTACATAGAATTTCTGCCCCTCCCTACTGTGTTGCTGTGCACACCCTGTTGATATGTGCTGGGAATCTCAAACCTCACTACGTGGTATGTTGTTTTACAAAATGTGATCAAAAACGTATTAGGAATGGGTGCATGGGCAGGCTTAGGCTTAGGCTTAAGCTTAGGCTTAGGTATTAGATGCAGAGGGGTAGGCCTCAGCCTAAGTCATCAGAAGTGGTAAAAGCCATGAATTAGTGTTAGGAAAAGACAGGAGGCAAAGAAGGAACCCTGAAATAGGGGTTTGCCCTTTCTCCATTGCCTCTTTTTGACCTTCCATTATGCAAGCCAAACAAGAGAAGCCAAACAAGAATAATTGCTACAGTATGTACATATTGTTTGTATGTGAGCGAGAGAGAAGCAAGAGAAGGGATGCTTGGCCTGCTGGGAACCAAAGCTTAGGCAATGCACATGGTGCAATGCAAGTGGAATGCAATGCAAGTGAAAGGGTGATACTGTCCCCTTTCCTAAGCCTCAGCCTAATCCAGCCTCAGTCTAAACCTCAGCCCAAGCCAGCCTCAGCCTAAGCCTCAGCCTAAGCATAAAGCCTAAGCCCACCCATGCACCTGCGCTCAGTGCTCAGTAACTTCAAACACCTACAATGTGTTGCAAATTTAAAGTGGTCCCAGCCGCGTTCTGCCGTTGTAAGACAAATCGCCATGACCAGAGAGCAAACGGACGTCCGGACTAGAACGAGAGTGGCGACTTGCCTTACAAGTGACGAGTTCGAACTTCTGTTGCGGCGGTAGCATGCGTCAGCTTATAGCGAGGAGCATAGGTAGCTCAAGCGTATTTGCTGTGTGTTTGGCTATTCGGTAGTGGACGGTAGCACTTTCAATATTTATCTGACTATACATTATGTACAGGAAGGTACGAGAGCAAAAGAACAAAATGAGCGACAGAGCGTCAAGAAGCGAGAGAAAACGAAAGACAGAGTAAGAGAGCGAGAGAGGGAAGCGCCTACATATTTATACTGCGCGCGTACAAAAATACTGCAACTGTTTCTGTTGCGGCGGTAGCATGCGTCAGCTTATAGCGAGGAGCATAGGTAGGTAGCTCAAGCGTATTTGCTGTGTGTTTGGCTATTCGGTAGTGGACGGTAGCACTTTCAATATTTATCTGACTATACATTATGTACAGGAAGGTACGAGAGCAAAAGAACAAAATGAGCGACAGAGCGTCAAGAAGCGAGAGAAAACGAAAGACAGAGTAAGAGAGCGAGAGAGGGAAGCGCCTACATATTTATACTGCGCGCGTACAAAAATACTGCAACTGTTCCTACTAAAAATTACGTATGTGTCACATCTCTCCGGGGTTAGAATATTTTTCGTCCCCGAAAAATGAAGAAATCAAAAATTAGTACTATGGCCTAGGTATTTACAATTAGGATAAAATATATATAAAATGAATGAGTACTAACGAGCTAAATAATATTACGACAATATTAGTAGTTTGGAACGTACACTAATAAAGTAATAAAAATACGTAAACCTTATCAGTCTTCCAACAAAAATTCAGCAAGAGCCTAAACTACTCTAAAAATAGTGAATATGTACTACAATAATAATAATACAGTAATAATACAATAATGCAACTAGTGAATTGAATACAATATGAGACGCGAAAAAAGTAAAGTAAGTAAAATTAATGCTAAGCATACCGTAGGTGACACGAAAAATGTAAGCTAGCACGAAAAATCTATAGAAAACACGAAAATGTACCAAATATGCGAATGTGATATGCTAGATACAGTATGCACCATGGATAATATTATGCAGGAGCATGGGGGAAACAAGAGAACACTTTAATTGAAAGCAAAAGAAAAGATACTACAAGTACAAAAGAAAAGCTACCTGTACAGTACGCATTTACATTCCAAAATCGATGTGCAATTTACATTCTATTTTTTAAACTACGGTTTTGTTCGAGTCAAAAGGTCATCAAGGTAGACGCGATAGCGGAACCTCGAGAGGCTCACGAACGAGCTCCGCCGCGTCCCACCTTACTTAGTCATGTGTAAATAGGAGTGACGGAAATGGAAACACACATTTGCCCATAACTCCGGAGCCAACAGGCGGATTGAGCTGAAATTTTGCA
>JASAMW010002467.1:0-14777 GCA_030247985.1 Epsilonema sp. ZAB3_2 | reverse complement strand
TACCCATTTCTTTGTTTTGCCCCTGTCTTTGGTTTGTTTTGCCCCTGTCTTTGGTTTGTCTTTTGCCCCTGTCTTTGGTTTGTTGGTCGGTCGCTCTCTCTCTTTTGTCCGACGCGCTGTTTATTTTGTACGTACGAACAACGTTTTATTCAACTTCCTCTTCGTAAACTGCTATCTTCGTGGCTTATTTGGTGTCAACTGGAAGCTCTTTGTAAGGGTCATCATTCTACATACGTCTCAGGACCTTTTCTTTGCTGCTTTTCACTGCTTAGCAGCTTTTCCTCTCTGCGCGTCTACCACTCTGTTGCACGCTGTCTTTTCCCGGGCCTCAAGAAAACTCGTTCACCTTCAGCCTTTTCTACATACGTACTGTGCTGTACTGTACTGCATACGTACTGTACAAAACGCAAATCATGACCGTGCGGAGCGCATGGATCGATTATGCGCACGTGGCTGCCAGGTGCCACCTCTACAGTGTCACTGCAAACGCCTGCGCCCTCTTCTCTTCTTGGCAGTGATCCAAAACTTCCATCTACATCCAAATTCAAACAATATTGCTGATTCATCTGCCAGTTTATCGATCGAGCAATCATCCGAAAATGCCAATCCGCGCTGTGTCAAGATGTTCGAATATCCTGTTGCAGAAGAATTTCGGAAGAATTGTCTGCTCTTTGTTCAGGAAGGACGAGGAAGATAGAAGCCAGCTCATTTGTTGAACTTTTCTTCTCAACTTTGGTTTGCTGTTGTTTATGCTGTCGTTGTGTATGTACTGTAGGTACTGTATGTACGTACGTATGTATAAGGCGTGTACATAGGAAAGGGAAGTGTGCTACGCAGCGTATGCTAGCGTTGACCATCCTACCTAGGCGTCCACTTACCTCCCTCAGCTTATATTAGCTTTCCCATTTAGTGCGCGCGCGCATTTCCAGCTCAAACTGCGCCCCCCAGCTCAAAACTGCGCCCTCACAATCTTACTATAAAAATTCGCTTGCGCATTGATACAGGATATGCGCTGCGCGCGTGCAATAGGTCCGCTCGCGGGTTTGTGCAAATTGCCAGCTCTTGCGCTACTTTTCTCTATAACTACTACAACCCTGACCCCAGCTGTTAGCCCTTCTCCATGCCCTGCTACCAACATTATGCAAGCACCTTCCTTCCCAGTCTCGACCCCTCGACATCCTGTGTTTGCATCTGCAAATGTAAACTCGCTACCATCAAAGTTGAATCTCATTAGTGCATACCTACACCTGTCCCCCTTGACCGCTTTGGCCTTGCAAGAGACAAAATTAGACTCCAAGGTCCTATCTGAAGAGTTGGAAATTCCTGGGTACTCTCTCTTCCGACGTGACAGACCAAAGGGTGGCCGAAATGGCGGTGGAGTTGGTGTGTACGTACTCTCCTCCCTAAATCCCGTGTTGGTCAATTTGAAAGCCGCCAGATCTGCCAAGGTTGGAGAGTTTGTGGCAGTGCGCATCTCTATGCGCAACCGCTATCTCATTCTGATCAGTTTCTACTCGCCAAATAAAAACCATGCACATGAATTCTCTTCGGATTTATCCGATGCCCTTGCCGAGCTAAGCCCCACCGCTGATTGCCTAGTTCTGCTTGGCGATTCCAACATAGACCACCTCTCAAACGAGTTCGATGTCCTCTCACCCACCTTGGCAGCTTTTCGGTTGCAATCTCTCATTGACACCCCCACCCACTGCGCGCGCGGCATAGATCAAATTTTTGCGTCCCAGTCCCTGCGCTCTGTTTCTGCTGGCACTGGTCCAAACTTCGAAAAACATCACTTCTCAACTTGGGTTCAGTTTGAGGCCAAGTTTCCAAAACCCGAACCAACTTGGGTGACCCATTGGGACTGGAATTCAGCAGATTACGAGCGCGCCGCCTTCGAGTTGCTTTACTTTCCCGATGGTTCCGAATGCGATTTGGTTACACACGTACGTGCTGCTTGCGCTGTCTCCCCTTCTGATGCTGTTACGTACTTATCCGCGCTCATTGCTCACGCGCAGTCTGTTGCTGTACCCAACCGTACTTTCCGTAGTAGGCGCAAACCCTGCCCCTGGTTCAATAGATCGCTGCTGCGGACCATTCAGCGCAAAAATGCTGCCTTTCGCGCCTACAAACGCGACCCGACCCCTCAAAATTACAGCCGATGGCAAAAGTGCTCAAAAAAAGCTAAGGGTGCCTGTCATGCAGCGCGAAAAGAGTACACAACTGGTGAATTTTCGCATATCAGGACTAGCGCGGACTTCTGGGGTGTGGTAAATAAGCTGGTTGGTCGTCGTGCTGTTGCCATCCCCACCTTGTCCTTGTCCCCCACCAAATTTGCCATCTCTGACCAGGAAAAAGCAAATGCGCTATCCGATCGTTTTACCGCCAACTTCAACGACGCCGACCCTCCTTCCCCTTCCCTAGTACCCGAGAAAGTCGACCCAGAGTGGTGGTGTACAGAGGCTGAGGTACTGTCTTACCTCATCCAACTGGACAACAAATGCGCCATTGGATTGGATGGTATCTCACCCCGCTTTGTCAAAGGGTTGAGGGAAATTCTAGCAAAGCCCCTTTCGGTCATCATCAACGCTTGTCTTACTTCTGGTGTCTTTCCCACTCCCTGGAAAATGGCCAGAATTGCCGCTATTCCAAAGGTCCGAGGCACTTGCAATGTGTCTGAGTTCAGACCCATCTCTGTACTGCCCTGTCTGAGTAAGGTGTGTGAGAAGTGGTTGCTACGCCTTTTAACCCCCTCTGTTTTTTCCCAAGTTGCGTCCACGCAGTTTGCCTTCTCCAAGGGGCGAGCTGTTGAAGATGCCCTGGCGTATGTACAGTCTTGTGTATTCAAGGGTTTTGAGGCCTGTCAAACAGGGAAAAAAGCCACAAAAGTTGCTCTGGTGTCCCTCGATGTGGCTAAGGCGTTTGACCGGTGTCCTTTTAACAGCATCTTGTCAGTGTTGTCTGAGCAGTTCCAAGCCCCCCATCGTGTGCTAGCTCTTGTACGATCATTCTTGGTTGGTCGCCAGCAAACGGTTCAGGTTGGCACTGCACAGTCGGCTGACCTGACAGTACTGTCTGGCACTCCCCAAGGGTCAATCGTGTCCCCCCGCATTTTCAACGCCTACACCCAAGGGGTTCTGTCCAGCCAAGTGTCCAATGACTGCCAACTAGTTGCTTACGCTGATGATTTGCTCATCATTAAGCCCGTCCCCACCCCAAGAGCTGAACTGGAATTGCAAAGCGACATCGATGCAGTGCTGGCATCTTATAGCAGCCTCCACCTTTCCATAAACCCCACCAAATCCCAAGTGCTCATCGCAACGCTATCTCGAACTCCCCAGACCCTCTCTCGCGCATTAGTCATTGACGGTGAGCCTGTATCTACTGTCCCCAAACTAAAGTACCTGGGTGTGCAGCTGGACCGTGGCCTGACCTTCTCTGCCCACACAGAGTTTGCTACTGCCAAATCTAAGGCAGCTCTAGGCTGCTTGCAGAGAGTGTTTGGTCGTTACGTTAGCCGAAAAGTTTTTTGCACTCTCTACAAAACCAAGATCCTTCCAATCCTTCTGCATGCCTTTCCCATGTGTTGCCCCACCACTTACGCCCACTGGTCTAAGTTTGAAAGGGTTCAGCGCTTTGCAGCTAGACTGGGTACAAACAACTACCAGCTCAGCTACACTGATCTGCTGGATCAGCTCAGCTGGAAGCCAATTGCACAGCTGTGCTTCGAAAGGCAAATGGCTACTGTTTTCAAATATCGCCTAAGTCTGCGCTATTTGCCCCCCGGCACCCTAGCGTTCGCGCCCCCTAATGCTCTGCCCCGCGCTGCGCTCAGAAGGGCATGTCGTGGTGAAGTACACGACTACCAATTGCAAATTGCGGGAATCAAGGCAAACCAGCGCGCTTACTGCTTGTTCCCCTTTCAGCAGGCAATTCGCGCTTGGAACAAACTACCTGGAAATATCATAGCGACATCCCTTTCCCAGAGATCCCCGGGACTGTGTGCCAAAAAATTTTCCGAGCTGCTTCAGGAGTCGGACGTTTTTGTGGGTTTGGTGGAATGGAACGAATCACAAGCAGCTATGGACATGGTTCACATCCCCCTCTTCGGTGGCCATTTTAAGCTCTTGTGACTTTCGACCTTGGCTAGTCATATGACCAGGTGTCTTCGACACCTGCGATTTCCTTTCACGGATTTTCCATGAGACTTTCCTATGCCGAATCCTTTTAGTTGACAAATGATATTTTGCTGTTTCGTAATTTATTCTATAGTTTTATTGATAATGTAGCAAATAGTTCTAACTGGGTACTTACATGTTGACTCTTCTGAGTATTGAGTATCCATCTACGTGCATTGCTTGTTTTATCATATGTTCATACGTTATGCACGCGGAAAAGAAACTTTGCTTGCTTGCTTGTACTTTGTATTGTATAGGTGTAGTGCCAAAGTGGTGATATTTAGTGCGAAACTGGTGTTGCTATGTGATGAGAATGTTAGGGTCTGTTGTTTTCGGTTTGCTTATGTGTTATTTGTGCCATAATAATGCATTGTATGCGTGTATGTGTGTGGAAAAGACCGTTAGTTGGCGGCGTCCTATGGCCCCCTTTGGTCATTAGTGCAAAACCCGTTGGTCCTCCTCTGCCTACATATACACTCTATACTCTCGCCTTCCTCCCTCCACAATCAACGGACAACCCAGCCAGAGACGGTCAGGCTTTGCCCAAATTACCCCACCACAACCGTCGTCAGCTCGCTCAGGAAGGCCGCGGCAGTCGACAAATGATCAGTTTCGCCAGGGCGGCCGCTTGCAGGGCCGCGTACGCTTGCCATTCCTTGTTCCGCATGCCGTCTCCGTAATCCGCGATTCCCCGCACCAGAGCCCAGCTATCGATGCGATTGCCGTCGATCGATTCCACCACGGAGTCGAAGTCCGCGTCGTACGCGCGCAACTGATGCTCCTGCGCAAACTCGGCCCTTAAAGCCGGGTCTCTTAACACAGCCCGTCCGGCGCCCACCGCGCCCAGATGGAGACGGGAGGAAGAAGAGTGATTTTCGTCGTCCCCCACAGGGTGCGCCACTGTCGCAACGTCCCCGTCGCCCAGGGGCAGAGTGAGGACGTCACTGGAAGGCGGCGGACGGGCGAAGGAGTACTCGCTGCCGCTGGTCGCCTGACGCACGCCTTCTAGCGCCTCATCCGCGAAACTACACCACGCGGCTTTCTCCCTCAAAGTGTGACAAGCCAAGAGTTATCAATCCATCATTATTGCGAAGAATTTTGTAAGAAACGGATATGACTACCGTACAGTACACACCTGTAGTACGCACGTAAGTACCTTGCTCAGGGAAGGTTACACTGCACATACATACCTTGCGAGGTCTTTGCACAGCCGTGGAATAGTGGCATCTCTCTGCGTCCATGTTTTTATCGCGTAACCTTGCACCTAAAACATAATACCGACTTCCCACTGTCCAATACTCACCCTAGTCTCTTAAGATTCATTTACCTCTCCGGTGTCCCTGCTTCGTTCGATCTTGTCACAGTAGACGTAGGCAGGATGCTTCTTATGCCCGGCCTCCTCCTCTTCTTCCTGTGACGGTGTGGATACCACAACATCGCCTAGACGTACGTGACGTCGTTGGTCCGTGTAATGAGGCACGCCTCCGCCTACTCCCACCACTAGCACGTGTTCCACGCCTTGGAAACCGCCTACACAGAAATGCACACGCACACGCATATGGTGCGAAGCGGCATATGAAATGTCCATTCAAGGAAAACAAGCTTGATACTTGATACTGCACGCAGGCGCACATAAAGTGAAAGAGATTGTGTACCGAGTAGTCGAGTTGTGATGCTTCCCGCTGCAGTCATGGCGGCTCGCGTGTGACCCACTGCTGACAATTTCGTCGCCACCACTCTGTGTTCTCCGATGGTGCCAAGCGTGTAGATGTTGGATTCACCTGTAACAAAAATATTACACCTGGCTGGCGTACTGCAAGCACTTCACTTTTTCTACGTGATTCAGGCGTCAAACTAACTGCAGTCAACTCACCATCCGTCTTGTATCGGACGTATGTCTGCTTGTTGTCGATCATGGCGTCCACTGCCAGTTTCTCCAGGAACAGCGCCGTGATCAGGGCGACGGTGGGTCGATCGCCCCTGCCCACCCGCGGCATCTGCTTCACCATCGCCGTCTCACAGGTCTCCACGCGGATCCACTCTCCGCTCTCCTCCACCTGCTTCGCAATGTCCTTCTCGCACAACTCCTCCAGATACCCACACACTTCTTCCTGGGTGCATCGTAGAGCACTGGAAAAAGGCAACCGAAACAGAAGTAGTAGTTGAGCACAGTACGGTACACTCACGGTGAATTCACTTTATGTTTAGGGCCCGCGTCCTCACTGGATAACCAAAATCCCCGTGAGGGACGGGGAAATCCCCGTCCTTTTTGCTGGCTACTCTGTCAGGAAAGGACCGTTTTATTACCCCTTCGCGGGCAAAGTTTTTAGTACATGAAGAGGGGGAGGCGGAAAGATGTGAGGTAAGGGATTAACTTTTATTAGTGGCGCGCGAGCAAGGAAAGAGAAGACAGACACACATTTTCTATTGACCAGCGCCCAACGTTTATTGTCCCAACCAACACAGCTCGCGCTGAATGACAGCACAGGTTCTTTTGTCTGTTGGGTTTTGTCTGTTTATTGGAGAAGTTTCCGCGGTCCTTTTCGACCAAAAGGACTGCAAAAAGGACGGGGATATCCCCGTCCTTTCTCGACGGGACGGGGATTTCCCCGTCCTTTCCGTTATCCAGTGAGGAAGCGACGCCTTACGTGTTGAAGCATAGGGACAACCGTAAATTCACTGTGAGTTGCAATTCACGACCGTCTGAACATGTAGGAAATAATATCGCGTTTGCGAAAAGGCGAACTCAAAACAAAACTCAAAGTTCGAAGTCAAATAACCTTACAGTTATTGGCCACGAACTGAGGGAGAAAAGGTACTACTTTACCCTGTCCGAATTTACCCCATGCTACCCCTCATACAACACATTTAGTGGAAGCGTACATGTCCGTACTGAGAAGCAAGTCTCTTACGTAGAGATTGTTTCAATGGTGAGACTGTTGGGATATGCGTGTTCAAGTACATCCTGTACGTGACCCACCGTCACGCTCTCTACTTCCTCACCAGACTCCGCTAAAATGGATACAAAAAGGAAAACATTCCAACTATTTGAGCAGCTGGGTAATTTGGGCCAGAGCGGCAAATACAGTTCTGCCCCACACGTCTCCAGTCACAATCTTTGAATATGGATACAGAGCAGAGGTAAACGGGGCTCAAAAATATGCGCGAAACAATTCGTCACGGCGCTTACTTGTTCTTGTACATGTTGTACGTACGTATTCTCTGGCTCATAGATGAAAAGCAAGCTTGCTTGCTTTATATTTCCAAACTGTGGGAAGCCAGATAAACGCAACTGAATCAGGCAATACGACATAAATCGCAATCACCCCAGCGTATTCTTGACCTAGCACCCGTCAATTATAACCTATCAATATCAATGATCAAGAATAGATAAAACACAACGAATGTATGACGTCGACGACCCCGTAGACAGACACCGATCCAAGCTTTCACTATGTGTCGCGGGGTCGCCATCGACCAACCCAATCGCCTTTACTGCATATGGTGGATAGACCTGATCCAAATTGTGATCTTTCTGCCCCTTCAGTACTAGGTTCCGATCCGGCGTAAAATAGAACTGTGAGGTTATTTGCTGAAAAAAGTCACAATTCTACGCATAAACGGAATCAGTACTGAAGGCGAGAAGGGAGACAATTTAAGGACCAGGTATTCGTCTACTCCATAAGAGGAGGTGCCGTTTTCGCCCTCCTCGCCGATTTTTGAGCTGCAGTTATACACACGCAAAGACGCCGAAGCAATTACTTTTTTCAAAAATATAACAGAATTGCAAAAAGTAATTGCTTCGGCGTGCTTTGCGTGTGTGATAACTGCAGCTCAAAAATCGGCGAGGACGGCGAAAACGGCATCTCCTCTTATGGAGCAAGGCGAATAGTCATGTTAACATGTTAGTATGTACTATGTGTTGCATGTGCTGTTGCAGGTATTCCTCTTTACTGGAATCCGTTGGGCCTTTAGCGGACGATGTATTACACATTGGGGGCGGGCAACACACTGGCATTGTTATCAGGAAACACGCTACAGGTTAACCTTAAAAACTACTATCTGTGATACCTACCTGCATACTCTATACATAGGTACAGTAGGCTACATACTGACTTGTACGTAGCTATTTGTTGTGCTTATTGGGTTTTCAGAGGAAGAAGCCCGCAAAGCGGAAACTGACCGACATCATTTGCATATGGAGTTCACTGTGTACTTGGTGGATGCTATTGGCACTCATAAAAAGGTGTGCAAGACAGCATTTTATTAGTGCGCTACACACGTGGCAAGATCAATACATAGTACATACAACGACATGTCAATACACCAAACTGTATTGAAGTTTTTACATGGCATTGCTAGCTTTAGCTTTTACATATAGCATTGCTGGTTTCAGCTCTTTGTCTTGTTTTATTTTAACAGGAAAGTCGTCAGTTGCGTTTTTGGTTTCGTAAGCATTGTCCTGAGAAAGATCGGCATTATGCAGCTCAAGCCTTCTTCAAATCTTTGCTCTCTCCATTTCCCAAAGGTATACTACAGACGTCGGCCTGGGGTCAGCTGGGGGTAGCACACCCCCACCCACCCCCTCACATAACCCCACGCAGTCCCCCAGATTTTGAGAATTTGAACAATACCCCAAACACACCCCCAAAAAATAAAATCAACATACCCCCACGCGTACCCCCAGTCTATGATTTTCTGCTCACATAACCCCAAACATACCCCAATATTAGTGTCAACATACCCCCAATTTCAATAAAATTTGGCGGTATGTTGGTGTTTTTGGGGGTATGTTACAGGCTATTTCTTTTTGGGGGTATGCTGGAAATTCTGCGGGTATGTCAGAAAAAAAATTTTTCCTGGGGGTATGCGGCAGCCCCCACTTTTCTGCTCCGGCATAACCCCACTGACAGACCCCCACCCTGAAAACCGTGCCGATGTCTGTATACATGTTGATGCTTCTTTATCGTCGCGGATATCTCATTTTTCCTACCAGTCGTAAATCTTGATTGAATTGCTAAACTAACTATAACTATTCCATTTGGTATTCAAGCTACATAACATTGGTCTACTTGTTGTTCAGTAGGTACGTACTGTACGTGTACGTGAGTATGATAGACATGTGCAACTGTGCTTGCGGCGCTGTGTGTAGACTATGTGGGTTTTATCAAGCGTGTCTTGTCGCTCATGCAACGAGGATTTACGGAGTTACGCAAAGTGGAGCTAGACTTGCGTATGCTAGACGAAGCTGTCACCGCTCCATCCACCAAAGATTACAGTAAGTGACGACATACATTCGTTGTGTTTTATCTATTCTTGATCATTGATATTGATAGGTTATATTGACGGGTGCTAGGTCAAGAATACGCTGGGGTGATTGCGATTTATGTCGTATTGCCTGATTCAGTTGCGTTTATCTGGCTTCCCACAGTTTGGAAATATAAAGCAAGCAAGCTTGCTTTTCATCTATGAGCCAGAGAATACGTACGTACAACATGTACAAGAACAAGTAAGCGCCGTGACGAATTGTTTCGCGCATATTTTTGAGCCCCGTTTACCTCTGCTCTGTATCCATATTCAAAGATTGTGACTGGAGACGTGTGGGGCAGAACTGTATTTGCCCCTCTGGCCCAAATTACCCAGCTGCTCAAATAGTTGGAATGTTTTCCTTTTTGTATCCATTTTAGCGGAGTCTGGTGAGGAAGTAGAGAGCGTGACGGTGGGTCACGTACAGGATGTACTTGAACACGCATATCCCAACAGTCTCACCATTGAAACAATCTCTACGTAAGAGACTTGCTTCTCAGTACGGACATGTACGCTTCCACTAAATGTGTTGTATGAGGGGTAGCATGGGGTAAATTCGGACAGGGTAAAGTAGTACCTTTTCTCCCTCAGTTCGTGGCCAATAACTGTAAGGTTATTTGACTTCGAACTTTGAGTTTTGTTTTGAGTTCGCCTTTTCGCAAACGCGATATTATTTCCTACATGTTCAGACGGTCGTGAATTGCAACTCACAGTGAATTTACGGTTGTCCCTATGCTTCAACACGTAAACATAAAGTGAATTCACCGTGAGTGTACCGTACTGTGCTCAACTACTACTTCTGTTTCGGTTGCCTTTTTCCAGTGCTCTACGATGCACCCAGGAAGAAGTGTGTGGGTATCTGGAGGAGTTGTGCGAGAAGGACATTGCGAAGCAGGTGGAGGAGAGCGGCGAGTGGATCCGCGTGGAGACCTGTGAGACGGCGATGGTGAAGCAGATGCCGCGGGTGGGCAGGGGCGATCGACCCACCGTCGCCCTGATCACGGCGCTGTTCCTGGAGAAACTGGCAGTGGACGCCATGATCGACAACAAGCAGACATACGTCCGATACAAGACGGATGGTGAGTTGACTGCAGTTAGTTTGACGCCTGAATCACGTAGAAAAAGTGAAGTGCTTGCAGTACGCCAGCCAGGTGTAATATTTTTGTTACAGGTGAATCCAACATCTACACGCTTGGCACCATCGGAGAACACAGAGTGGTGGCGACGAAATTGTCAGCAGTGGGTCACACGCGAGCCGCCATGACTGCAGCGGGAAGCATCACAACTCGACTACTCGGTACACAATCTCTTTCACTTTATGTGCGCCTGCGTGCAGTATCAAGTATCAAGCTTGTTTTCCTTGAATGGACATTTCATATGCCGCTTCGCACCATATGCGTGTGCGTGTGCATTTCTGTGTAGGCGGTTTCCAAGGCGTGGAACACGTGCTAGTGGTGGGAGTAGGCGGAGGCGTGCCTCATTACACGGACCAACGACGTCACGTACGTCTAGGCGATGTTGTGGTATCCACACCGTCACAGGAAGAAGAGGAGGAGGCCGGGCATAAGAAGCATCCTGCCTACGTCTACTGTGACAAGATCGAACGAAGCAGGGACACCGGAGAGGTAAATGAATCTTAAGAGACTAGGGTGAGTATTGGACAGTGGGAAGTCGGTATTATGTTTTAGGTGCAAGGTTACGCGATAAAAACATGGACGCAGAGAGATGCCACTATTCCACGGCTGTGCAAAGACCTCGCAAGGTATGTACAGGGTGTCCAACCTAAATTTACACAAAATTCAATTGAGCATAACTTCCGTCTTAAGCGGCGTAGAAAGATGGGACTTAGCTCATCTGAAAGCTCAATTCAAGACCTATATATTGGTATGTCTGCCGTTTCTGTATGTCCTTCCATTCGCGAGTGAGAGCGATTCTCGCAGACCACCTCAAAAAACGTTTTCCCAAAACTGAATTTAAAACAATTTTCAGCTAACGGAGCTAATTGAGGAATAACTGGACTAAAACATGGCAATGTGAATGCGATATAGCAAAAGGATTAACCAGCGATCTCTTTCATTATACCTGACCCACTGGAAATGAAATTCTAGCATTTTCAAGCGCTTAGTTTGACAAAATGCTCGAACAAACCAAAGTGGTGGTATTGCAATGTGAAGGTTCAGCATTGAGGGTGGATATTTGGGTAACAAATATATAAATGTATGCAAAAGGTCATACCACACAGTGGGATGAATGAGTTAAAGGGTGTTGGTGGGCGACATTCACTTTATGCCAACCAATCTCTGGCTGAAGGAAAGAATAGGCTGTTGACAAGGAAATTGCTGTGGGCTTCAGTTTTGGGAAAACGTTTTTTGAGGTGGTCTGCGAGAATCGCTCTAACTCGTGAACGGTAGGGCATACAGAAATGGCAGACATACCAAAATATAGCTCTTTGAATTGAGCTTTCAGATGAGCTACGTCCCATCTTTCTCTGCCTCTTAAGACGGAAGTTATGATCGATTGAATTTTGTGTAAATTTAGGTTGGACACCCTGTATGTGCAGTGTAACCTTCCCTGAGCAAGGTACTTACGTGCGTACTACAGGTGTGTACTGTACGGTAGTCATATCCGTTTCTTACAAAATTCTTCGCAATAATGATGGATTGATAACTCTTGGCTTGTCACACTTTGAGGGAGAAAGCCGCGTGGTGTAGTTTCGCGGATGAGGCGCTAGAAGGCGTGCGTCAGGCGACCAGCGGCAGCGAGTACTCCTTCGCCCGTCCGCCGCCTTCCAGTGACGTCCTCACTCTGCCCCTGGGCGACGGGGACGTTGCGACAGTGGCGCACCCTGTGGGGGACGACGAAAATCACTCTTCTTCCTCCCGTCTCCATCTGGGCGCGGTGGGCGCCGGACGAGCGGTGTTAAGAGACCCGGCTTTAAGAGCCGAGTTTGCGCAGGAGCATCAGTTGCGCGCGTACGACGCGGACTTCGACTCCGTGGTGGAATCGATCGACGGCAATCGCATCGATAGCTGGGCTCTGGTGCGGGGAATCGCGGATTACGGAGACGGCATGCGGAACAAGGAATGGCAAGCGTACGCGGCCCTGCAAGCGGCCGCCCTGGCGAAACTGATCATCTGTCGACTGCCGCCGCCTTCCTGAGCAGACGACGGTTGTGGTGGGGTAATTTGGGCAAAGCCTGACCTTCTCTGGCTGGGTTGTCCGTTGATTGTGGAGGGAGGAAGGCGAGAGGCAGTGCAGCCCCCGCGGTTCGCTTTTCTTTCACACACGTGTTTTGAACCTTTCCCGTTGGTAGGGTGGCCGCAATTGCCCCAAAGTACCCTACTACTGAATGCACGGAGGAATGTGTTATTGTACTATGTTATGTTGCGCAATGCATTTGTGTGTCTCTACTTCATGTATGCATGCTGCATATACTGTGCAGTGTTTAGGTTTTAAGATTTCGGCGTTCTGCTGTTTGCGTGCGTAATGCGCCGTCTACGGTATGTGTACGTACGAATTTAGGATAAAAGAAAGGGTGTTTGTTTAGTATTCGCGCTTTTGTTCACGGGGCGTGTGTTGAACTCGTTTGTTGCTATTATACTTCGACATAATTATCTTAGGGAGGGATAAGTTGTAAAATAGCAGATGTGTGAAGTGAATTGTATGCGCGGTGAGAAACTAGGGTACACGTTGGTAGCTTTAGCGAAATTCTTTCACTTGGGCGTTGTGCGTTGCTGAATCGGTGTAATGTAGCGGGCTTATCGGTGGAACATACACTAATTTCCGAACCTTGTGTTGTTGTACAGTGTGCGGTACTCTAGCGAATTGTACATATAGGACTTTCTACGGAGTAACTTTGTTCAACCGTTGACATGCTCCCAACCAACCTAATGTTCATCTCTTTTCCTCCAATTATGGGATGTGCATAGTATATTGATTGTGTGTGTACCTAACCTGCCTTTCCTCTTGCGCACGGTTGTTGGTCACTGCATAATGATTATTCACACGACAATGGATCTGTGTACTGTTGTTGCTTTTTGATGCTCGAATGTCGAATACGAAGCCCAATTTTTCTTTTTGTATCATTTCTTCAATAAATTGTTTACATTTTATCCGAAATAAAAGACGTAACAAACAACAACGCCTGACCACGTACGGCGCAGAGATACCACACACACACAGAACATTGCGCAAGCGTACGTACGATGACGTATGACATATCATAATCAAGAGTGCATTAGAGTGTGCCTAGATGATCGAGAATTTCCTGTCTCGTCAGGCGCTGAAAGCCGCTTTGACGACAGATTCCTATCTCGACGTTGTCCTCCGTCATTCCCACGTCAAAGCTTTCCTTCAGCGTAAGCAGAGCAGTATGGATAGCGTCTTCCAATTCAAGCTCTTCAGAGTATCTGCAAAACAAATGGGAACAACGCATAGTCGGTGGGAAATTTTAGTCAGCCATGCAAGGAATGCGGAGATTCCTAAGCTGCGGAAAGCATTTTCGCGCAAAGAAACAAATTTTGGAAATCTCCGCATTCTCTCAGTCTCAGTGGTGCGCTTCAGACGTGCTCCGAGTTTGCTCCGAGAAGCCTCC
This sequence comes from Epsilonema sp. ZAB3_2, assembly GCA_030247985.1. Taxonomy (NCBI): domain Eukaryota; kingdom Metazoa; phylum Nematoda; class Chromadorea; order Desmodorida; family Epsilonematidae; genus Epsilonema; species Epsilonema sp. ZAB3_2. Next base: position 701 of record JASAMW010002467.1, on the reverse strand, counting down.
GAAATCGGAGCGTAATTCGGTTGTTCACACGTACAACGTTTTTGCTCCGAAAAAACACCGCGCGCTTCTTTTCAGTCGTTCACAAGGGGAGAAAGCAACACCGAGCAGCTTTTACCACTTTGCAGAGTTCACGCGCCGCGTCGTAAATTTTCTGCGCAGTTTTTTTGTTTTATATTTAGCTCCGACTTTTGCTTCGAGAAGCCTCCGACTTCGGAGCTAAACTCTGTGGTTCACACGTCTCCGAATTTCAAACTCGGCAGTTCACACGTACGTTTGGAAAAACGAAGCGAGTTCGGAGCATACTCGGAGGATTTACATGTTGAAGCATAGGCAGGGCTCCGAATTCGGAGCGAATTCGGAGTTCACGTCTGAAGCGCACCATTGGGCAAAAAAACCGGTGCGAATACCGTATTTTTGGAATACAAAAATTGAGAGGTACAATGGAGGTTATACACTGGGGGATATACACCAAAAATACTGTATTACTCCGCAACATAAAGCTCGAAGAAATTACTCCGCACTGTACAACGCTGAAAATAAATCATTGGAGATTCTAGTTTCTGTCATGGCTTTCTGCTTAAGTACCGTTTCTCCAAGAAAGTTTTGGCGTTCACACTGTTCTTGCCCAATGCAGTGGCTTTCCATGCAAAGTATGCTCCCTGCACAAAACACGCACTATAGGTAAGTGCACCTGAATGGCA
>JASAMW010002466.1:0-64294 GCA_030247985.1 Epsilonema sp. ZAB3_2 | reverse complement strand
ACAGGCGTTGCGCGTGCTCTGGGGACGGGCGCCGTAGCTTGGCGCTGCTTGATTGTGGCGGGCGAGCGTCTATCGTACTCCGCTTTGCGTTTGGGTAGACGCTGATATGCCGGCGGCTTTCGCGAAGTGGAAGACGCGTGCTCTGAAATAATAGAGAACGCAGTCAGGCGTTTTCCAGGGGAACTTCTTCTACATGGGCTTGTGCTATTCGCTCACGTTTTGCTCGCTTTTAAGAACCATAACTAAGTTGTCTGCAACTTTTCGCTTAGCCAAACAACACAGTGAAGGGTTTCCTGCAGGAAATGTGCTAGCAATGCGTAGGGTATTTTCAAAGGTGCATTCACAATGAACGTCGAAAGCTGATTATTGCGTTTGCGTTGACGACAATCACAACACGCAAGGCCCTTTTTAATGTTGTATTGACAATGAGCGTTGAACGTTCAGTTCAGATGTGTAATGGCACAACAGTCTTACCTGCTCTAGCGGCTCTGCGAGTACTGCGACGCTTAGGTTCTGGCTGGGACGCGACTTGGTCAGAAGGCTCATTTTCCCGTTGCTCCGTCGCTGCTGTGGTAGAAGAAGAGGACGCCAGAGTTTGAAAGGTATGTTCTAACGCCTCAGACTCAGTTGATCTTGATGCTGGATTTTCAACATTTGAAGCTTTCGCCGGTGCGGTAGGTGAAGTGTGTCCGAAAATTTGCAGTTTGAGATCCTGTAGTTGTTCTTGTTCTCCTTGGTATCTTTCAGGATTACTCGCAATTGCTGTCCGACGCAACACCGCAATTAGTGCGTCTCTGCGCGGATCGTCTGAAACAAAGTACCCCCGACTCTGTCCGAGCTGTGCATATATCACGTTCAAGCCAGACGAATTCGCTTCTGATAAGAGGAATATATTAAGCAATGAACGCAGCAAGAGCACAAAGGTCGATTCGACTTCGTCGAAGTAAATTGGTTGGCAGCTGATAGTAAATTTTAGAAAAGGGAAAACGGTTATTACCTTTGGGTCTTCTGGAGGATTTTGAAGATGCTAATCCAGCCGCGTCGAGTGATGATGTAGACGCCATGTGTCCATTATAGACGATGGTGGAAACGAAAATTCTACATCGTCTGTGTACGAGCCTTTTCTGCTATGTGGTACCATTCTAAGGACGGTCACAGGCAGGCGCCCGGCCGCCCTAGACCTCCTTCAAATGCAGGTAACGGTGGCCGCAGAGAAAATGAAATAATAATTGCCATTTTAGCCTTCAAGTGCGACTACAGTGGATTGCAATGGATTTCTTTTGCCCTTTCAATGCATAATCCGGCAACGGAGATGTCGAAATCCGATTTTCTTAAAGTGAAACAGGGTTAAAAAATATCAGCTTTTTGACAGGGAGACCAAGGTTAATCACTTTGGAAATGAGAGAATAGTAATTTTTCCTTTGTTTTTTTTAGATGATCAAGTTCATCTGAAGTGTAGAATCGTTGCTAGTTGTGTGACAGGAGTTTAGCACATCTACAAATGTGGTTACCAAATCTATTGCAGTGTTTGTCACAGTTACGGTAGGGTTACCAGATTGTTCAATTTTTTGCCAAAAGTAGAAACATTACATGTGCAACTGCTCCCTACCAGAAATGTACAAAATGAGTTTGCGAGATCTGTAAATAAGCTGCCATAAATGCGGTAGGCAAGATACATTGAGTTTTATTTAGTGCAGTAGCTGCTCTGGTGCAAAAAAATTTTCAAGAGCACAGTTTATTATCTTTGAGCAAAGTTACCGTATGATTAAAAAAGGAAAAATGAACAAAGAAGCAAACAAGTAACACAAGAAATAGCGAAAAGTGCGGAAAAGTGTAGAAATGTCGCTGAAAACAACCTTTTCAGGGAAAATACTATCCGCATTTGAGGGGGGGTGTTGGGTGCCCGTGCCCCTGCCCGTGCCCGCCTTTAGGATGTGTCTTTTAAAGTACGGGTAGAGGTTGCCTGACTTAGTGAAAGTCACTATGGCCCCACCCATGCGTTCTGCCACTAGCTGTTGTTAGGACCCGTAACGAGTATGCGTAAAAAATTGCGGCAGTGATCAGTGTCGAAGCGCATTGCTAGCAGAACGACGGATGTAAGCACAAGAGGGGGTTATAAGATGTCTGATTTGACGCTTTCTTTACGGGACTTTCGACTGTTTAGTGGTAGAACGAAAGGATGGGTCCGAAGTATGTGGTTTGATAAAACGCAACCACATTTGTACAAAAGGAGGACCAGTGGGTTGTCCGCATGTAGCCAAAGGAGGCTGGTTATTTCGCTCTGTAGATCAGACGCAAATACAGCATGTATGAAAGGAAAACACGGAATGGATGGTTCACAGTGGGCAACGATATGTTCCTAGTGTGGTGTTAAAAGTTTACTTTTCTATTGTTACATGAGCAAAGAAATTTGGGTTGAGTACGTTGAATCAATGTCTAGTTAGAGCTGTGTTGCGGAATCTCCTTCCTAACTGGGGCGCTGAATCACGGAGGAAAAATCGGCTCCAGTATGTGGGGTTGGAGCGAAAGAGGATAAAATTTTGCATTGGAAAGGCTACCAGAATTTGGACAATTCAAAGTTTGTCCTTCCCAAGATTTAAATCCCGTCAGACCCCCCCCCCTTTAAAACAGTTGGGGTTGTTGTTGAGGGTTTCTTCATTCACATTTGGAAGCTTGTGTGCAATGTATCCTATCCTGCAGCTGTACGAAGCTAATACAGAAATTCACCACTCACACTCATCCACAAATGTCCAAAGACACAGGTGTGTACATTTCGGTTTTATGGGCAACAGCTGAGGGACTTTTGTTCCAGTCATTTTGTTACGTTGTCTTTCTCTATTTTTCTTTGTCGTACCATTCTTCTAATTGTACTAAGCGATGGCAAATTACGTTTCATTTAATTTTAGAATGTCCAAACACTAATCACAACCTTTGGAGTGTATGCTTCAAAATTTGAAGATGATGCCATTCGTGTTGTCCAAAAGTGCAAGCCTCCTGTGGCATATCGCTATATTATATACAAGAATTGCAACTGGCCTTGAAGAAAGGTCCTGGATTCGTTTTGCTGTTCTTGTATAGGTGCAAGGTTTACTACGGAGCGCCGCAGTTGTCAAGCACGGTCTTGATTCGCCCGGTGACGATATTGAATGCATAATGAACAAATCGAAGTGTTCTCTGTGATATGTTGTTCATGTGATCGCACAAGCATGGCATCGAGGAAAAAGAAAAAGAGACTAACGAGAAATACGAAAGAGGATGCTGGCATGCAGCAAGAGGAAGACGAAGATACGAGGAATGCTGCGTTTGCGAAGAACGTTGAGAAATTTTTTGCTAACTACGTGGAAGTGGGAGCGAGTGGCGGAAACGAGCAGACCGAAAGGACTCTGGGGGACGCCGCTGATGAAGCTGAGCAAGCTTCGGCTCATTTGGATGGGCAGAATGACGATTCAGAAGAAGAAGAAAGAGTAAGTTTGTATGTATGTGAGAATTCTGTGTGTTTTGCAATGCATTTTTAATCGGGTTGACATAGCAGGATGGCGACGATAGAATCCTAGCTTCTGTTCATGTTTAGTACGCAATGGCCGCTACGAGGAAAGTTCCCAACGGTTACGTGAGATTATCCCGGTTCGATGGAAAGAAAACGAAGCTCAAGAACAGCAAGGATTCAAGCGCCGCACGCGTGGACTATGTTGTGAAGGTTTGAGTCATGACCACCGTAGTAATCTTGGATGAAGTGGCTCAAGTTACAGGGCGCTGGGCGAATGGGCGTTTGGTTTGAAAAGGGGGCAACTACTGGGCGCTGAACCTGAAGTGGATAACCACTGGGCGCTGGGCCTGGGGCGCTGGGCGATAAAGGAATAGTTGCATCTATTTTGCGCAAGCGCATGGAGAGACTGAGATTTAGGTTGTTAGGCTGAGGCTAAATTTGAGGCTAGGCTAAGGCTTTGACTTAGGCTTAGACCTAGGGTTCGGATGCTGAGGGCTGCGCCTCAGCCAAAACCTGAACCTATGACGTAATCTCAGTCTGTCCATGCGCTTGCGCAAATTAGATGCAACTGTACGTTTATCGGCCAGCGGCCAGCGCCTAGTGGTTCACCCATTCACGCCTCGCGCTCAGCGCCCAGTAACTTGATACACCTTCTTGGATAGTGTTGCAATCTGATGATTACTCTGGGAGGTACCCAGCGTTTCACTCTCTGACTTTCCGAAGCGTTAAAGGGTTCACCACTACGCATAGATTGTTGTGACGGAATAAGTGCAGGGAGTGACATTGGTGGCGTCGGGGGGCCCGGTTCATGTACTGGATTTTTTCTTTCACAGTTCTTCCTGTTTCAGATTGCGGACGCTTACAAGCACGTGGATTTTGCAAGAGCAAGCAAGATCGAAGACATCATTGGATCAGGAATTGCACAAGTGAGGTCTAAGAACAAGTGATCTGCCTGCCAGGAGAACTGGTTCTAAGATGTCTGACATGAATGGGCCTATAGAACGCATCGTTTTGCTTCATTCCGACCTGTTGTTCGGGGTGACTGGCGGACCTGACGCTTCATGGAAGGCCGCGTTTTTCGGAAGGCCATGCGTTCAGTAGGATGTGCAACTGTATGGATGTCTACGCCAACTGACGCGAAAGGTGACCGGATGTCATCATCCAATCAACACGCACCACGTTGTCCCTTCGACCAATAGCGCGCCTACCTCAGCTGCGCGCTGTCGTACGTCAATTTGCGTACACATCCATAAAGTGTCACAGCTTACTGAACGCATGACCTTCCGATTATCGTTTTACCCCAAGTCAAGAGGCGCACCAATCGCATGGTGGCTTCTCGTTCCGCAATTGACCTGCTATGCGGCGCCCTTGTCGTCGCGCTGTTCCTTTTGTAGTTTTCGAGTACTTATGTTGCATAACCTGTTTGTGCAGATTACGGCTGTTTTCGAAATAGCGTAGCGCGGCGACGAAAGCGTCTCAGAGCTGGGCAATTAGGTCAGGCACCTATTTTTTAAGGTCAGGAGGGATTCCCATCGCATTTGTCGTGATCTGTACGTGGAATCGACCAGTACATGGAATCATGAGTCAGTGTATATCTGTGTGTAGGGAGGTCCAATCACGAAGAAAAAGATGACCAGTAGAGAATTATTGGACCTGGAAGTAATCGATGCTTTGGAACAAGCGGGCACAAGTGCAGCCTTGGACATCAGGCGAAGATTGTTGAAATGCATAGAGGAGCAGAAAGTGGGTTCGACGGGACAGCGCGCAGGTACTGTGGCTGCGTCAACGCATTCGAGTTTGGAAGATTTAAGCAGAAAGAATTTCTCCGCCGATCCTGGAGAGATGATGCATGACGTCTTGGCGTATTGTTTCAAAAGCCAATGTTTACTTGTGTTGTTGGAAAATGCGTAGCTCAGGTTCGCCCCTCCAAAGCAGGTTTTAAAGGTGGGGGGGTAACGTTACGAATGAACAGGTTTTTCACATGTGCTCACCACCATTGAATAGAGGATTTTTTTACGTCGATATGCGTCAATATGTCAAAATGTTGTAGCTCATTGCGTTGTTGAAGTACGTAGTTTTTCCTGCATCCATCTCTCATAGCTGTGTACCATAGAAAAGCGTCGAGGCGTATGGGTGACTGTCGTGCGTTCTGCGTGGTATTTTCAAGCGTTGCAACAGGCGCTCAAACGTAGATGACGCTAGCTTTATAAGTGCGACTCAATAGCTCATGGTGTTATTTTGCAAATTTCTTTTTTTTCATTTTTCTCCTCGTTTCTTTGTGCCACGGACATTTAGAGTGTCATGATAGAGCCGTTTTCGAAACCGCGCAGAACGCATGATATGCACTTGAACGCATAGACGCTTTACTGTGGATCACAGCTATGGGAGTTGGAAGCCGAAAACTTTACGTACCTCAGCAACGCAAGGAGCTTACAACATTTTGACAATATATGATGCATATGGACAGAAAGAATTCTCGATCCACGGCGGGAAGCATTTCTGGAAATACGTGGTCGCTTCGAAATGTTACCCCCCGCCTTTAAGGCGTGTCTTTTTGGTGTTTAGACATTGTCAATTGATGCGAGCAGAAATTTTTTGTTCGGTATAAAGTATTCATTGGCTTTTATCTTGGGAAAACTGTCGAAGTCCTGAAGGGTCAAGTGGGTGGTCTCAAAGGGAGATATCGGTGGAAAACTCAGAATGAGACGAGTATCAAGAGCAGCAAAGTTTCTAGGAAGTCTACTTATTCGCTTTGCCCCTGAAAGAGAGTGTCGTTTTCGCTCTCCGCGTCGATTTATTGAGCAGCAGATAGAAACGCGTAAGTGAAGCCGAACGACTCCTTCAGAAATATACCAAATGTGAAAAACGGTAAATTGCTTCGACAAGCTTTATGCGTTTGATAACTGCAGCTCAAAAAGTCGGAGCGGGCGAAAACGGCAACTTCCCTTATGGGGCTAAGGCGAATACAGGCGTGTGACAGGTGTCGATCGTCTAATCGAGAATCTTCTGAAATTCGAGATTTCGACCTCAGACTTTTTTTTTGAAAGGCCTCGTTGGATTTCATGGAAACAACAGATGTTAAAAAAGTCGGGAGTTTTCTACATATCGGAGTTGAGAAGTTGGAGTTTGCGCAATAGCATCATATCGCCCATAGACATGTGGTGTGCCGTGTCGAAGAGATGATACTAGTTCCTCATGTTTTTTACCCTGTATTTCCCTTGTAAGAGAGATATGCGGAAGTTGAAGAAGAGTGCTCCAGAGAGGGACTCAGGCCCCCAACACGCCACTGCAGCAAAGTGAATGTGGTATGTGCGTTTGAGAGCTTGGCAAGGTGTGGTATATAGCGGAGGCAGCAGGTGTTATTATGCGTTTGAACAGAGGATAGATGCCGAACCGTGGTAGTGTCCGTTAAGAAAGGTTTTCTGTAGCGGTTACACAGTACGTGGGGGGGGGGGGGGTACTTTTGTAAATCGAGATAATATGCCTATCGGATCCTCATCGGAAACTACATATGTAGAGTAGATGAAGTTTTTGGAAAAAAATTTAGATAGACACAGGTTGTGGCGCAATGTGTTCTTTCGGTTTTGCTTTTTTGCAGGATCTCGTTACGCCAAATTACGTGCAGGAGGTACCATTAGAGAAATAAAGTTGGTGCCAGTGGTGCAAGGTGCCAATGGCCACCTTCTGTGGAAAAACGATCCCTCTGGAGGCACTGGAATTTCCGCACGTCTGCAAGGATTTCCGAATCGGAATGAAAATCTTAATAGCGGGGGTAATAAAATTTTCAAAAGTGAGGCGACATGCATGCCTATTTTTTATTTTTTGAGTGCCATAGAGGGGGTAAGCACTTCGTTTTTCTAATGCGTCAAGAAGTGAAAGCAAGGATCCATGAACAAGAATAGAATCTTGCATGGCCTGCGCAGATCGATCCCTGACCGGAAACGTCGTCCTGAAATAACCTGGGGATAGATGATATATACATGCTGGATCGTACATATAAATGTACGATCGTGAATAGAGATGTATGATCGTAAATAGAATTATGATCGTATATATAAATGTACAATCGTACTATGAATCTAGATCGTACATTTTTATACACGATCGTACGCTCCTATACACGATCGTACATCTATATAGACGATCGTACGTTACTATACACGATCGTACATTTATATATACGATCGGCCCCGTCCGTAGACGGGGTTTGCCGGGTGGCTACGGACAGGCGGGTACGTACATAAAAATAGGTGATTATTTGAGCTAGAAAAGCGCGCGCAATCTCCAAGCATCCCGCAGAGTAAGGGATGTTTCTAAAGTATTTCATTTTCTCTTGTTGTCTACTGGCATCAATAAGCATTCGCTGCATATGTCAACAATATTTGGTGTTTCTTCTCAGCTTTTCAACCATCAGCATGGCGTCAGCTCTACAGCCAAGGTAGGCACATGACCAACTAGGCAAAATTCGGCCATATTTTCGTTTCTCTGAAGAGAGAGCGAGCTTGTGTGCTTGGAGATTGCGCGCGCTTTTCGAGCTCAGATACGATCGTACATTTCTATGTACGATCGTGTATAATAATGTACGATCGTATATATCAATGTACGATCGTATATATAAATGTACGATCGTATATAAAAATGTAAGATCGTACATTTTTATGCAGATCGTACATTTCTATTGTACGATCGTACATTTATATATACGATCGTACATTTATATATACGATCGAACATTCATATACACGATCGTACATTATCATACACGATCGTACATTTATATGTACGATCCAGCATGTAAATTATCGGTTATTTTGAGGACGACGTTTCCGGTCAGGGATCGATCTGCGCAGGCCATGCAAGATTCAATTCTTGTTCATGGATCCTTGCTTTCACTTCTTAGTAACGCGAAGAAACAAGTGCTTACCCCCTCTATGGCACTCAAAAAATAAAAAATAGGCATGCATGTCGCCTCATTTGAAAATTTTATTACCCCCGCTATTAAGATTTTCATTCCGATTTCGGGAAAGTCCTTGCAGACGTGCGGAAATTCCAGTGCCTCCAGAGGGATCATTTTATCCATCAGAAGGTGGCCATTGGCACCTTGCACCACTGGCACCAATTTGTATTGGTGTAATGGTACCTCCTGCACGTAATTTGGCGTAACGAGATCCTGCAAAAAAGCAAAACCAAAAGAACACATTGCGCCACAACCTGTGTCTATCTAAATTTTTTTCCAAAAACTTCATCTACTGTACATATGTAGTTTTTGATGGGGAATCCGATAGGCATATTATCTCGATTTACAAAAGTACCCCCCCCCCCCCCCCACGTACTGTGTAACCGCTACAGAAAACCTTTCTTAACGGACACTACCACGGTTCAGCATGTATTGTGTACAAACGCATAATAACACCTGCTGCCTCCGCTATATACCACACCTTGCCAAGCTCTCAAACGCACATACCACATTCACTTTGCTGCAGTGGCGTGTTGGGGGCCTGAGTCCATTCTCTGGAGCACTCTTCTTCAACTTCCGCATATCTCTCTTACAAGGGAAATACAGGGTAAAAAACATGAGGAACTAGTATCGTCTTAGACACGAGCGCACCACATGTCTATGGGCGATATGATGCTATTGCGCAAACTCCAACATTCAACTGCGATGTGTAGAAAACTCCCGACTTTTTTAACATCTGTTGTTTCCATGAAATCGCAACAAGGCCTTTCAAAATAAGTCTGAGGTCGAAATCTAGAATTTCGAGAGTTTCGAAGTAAACAATCGACACCTGTCACACGCCTGTATTCGCCTAGCCCCATAAGGGAAGTTGCCGTTTTCGCCCACCTCCGACTTTTTGAGCTGCAGTTATCAAACGCATAAAGCTTGTCGAAGCAATTTCGTTTTGCACATTTGGTATATTTGTGAAAAAACGTCGGCTTTACTTACGAGTTTGCTATCTGCTGCTCAATAAATCGACGAGGAGAGCGAAAACGACACCTTCTCTTACGGGGCAAAGCGAATAAGTAGACTTCCTAGAAAACTTTGCTGCTCTTGATACTAGTTCACACTCTGAGTTTTCCACGATATCTCCCTTTGAGACCACCCACTTGACCCTTCAGACTTCCGACAGATTTTCCCAAGATAAAAGCCAATGAATACTTTAGTTACGGAACAAAAAATTTCTGCTCGCATCAAGTGACAATGTCTAAACACAAAAAAGACACGCCTTAAAGGCGGGGGGTAACGTTACGAACAACCACGTATTTCCAGAAATGCTTCCCACCATTGGATAGAGAATTCTTTTTCTGTCCATATGCGTCATATGTCAAAATGTTGTAGCTCCTTGCGTTGCTGAGGTACGTAAAGTTTTCGGCTTCCAACTCCCATAGCTGTGATCCACAGTAAAGCGTCTATGCGTTCAAGTGCATATCATGCGTTCTGCGCGGTTTCGAAAACGGCTCTATCATGGACGCTCTAAATGTCCGTGGCACAAAGAAACGAGGAGAAAATAAAAAAAAGAAATTTGCAAAATAACACCATGAGCTATTGAGTCGCACTTATAAAGCTAGCGTCATCTACGTTTGAGCGCCTGTTGCAACGCTTGAAAATACCACGCAGAACGCACGACAGTCACCCATACGCCTCGACGCTTTTCTATGGTACACAGCTATGAGAGATGGATGCAGGAAAAACTACGTACTTCAACAACGCAATGAGCTACAACATTTTGACATATTGACGCATATCGACGTAAAAAAATCCTCTATTCAATGGTGGTGAGCACATGTGAAAAACCTGTTCATTCGTAACGTTACCCCCCCACCTTTAAAACCTGCTTTGGAGGGGCGAACCTGAGCTACGCATTTTCCAACAACACAAGTAAACATTGGCTTTTGAAACAATACGCCAAGACGTCATGCATCATCTCTCCAGGATCGGCGGAGAAATTCTTTCTGCTTAAATCTTCCAAACTCGAATGCGTTGACGCAGCCACAGTACCTGCGCGCTGTCCCGTCGAACCCACTTTCTGCTCCTCTATGCATTTCAACAATCTTCGCCTGATGTCCAAGGCTGCACTTGTGCCCGCTTGTTCCAAAGCATCGATTACTTCCAGGTCCAATAATTCTCTACTGGTCATCTTTTTCTTCGTGATTGGACCTCCCTACACACAGATATACACTGACTCATGATTCCATGTACTGGTCGATTCCACGTACAGATCACGACAAATGCGATGGGAATCCCTCCTGACCTTAAAAAATAGGTGCCTGACCTAATTGCCCAGCTCTGAGACGCTTTCGTCGCCGCGCTACGCTATTTCGAAAACAGCCGTAATCTGCACAAACAGGTTATGCAACATAAGTACTCGAAAACTACAAAAGGAACAGCGCGACGACAAGGGCGCCGCATAGCAGGTCAATTGCGGAACGAGAAGCCACCATGCGATTGGTGCGCCTCTTGACTTGGGGTAAAACGATAATCGGAAGGTCATGCGTTCAGTAAGCTGTGACACTTTATGGATGTGTACGCAAATTGACGTACGACAGCGCGCAGCTGAGGTAGGCGCGCTATTGGTCGAAGGGACAACGTGGTGCGTGTTGATTGGATGATGACATCCGGTCACCTTTCGCGTCAGTTGGCGTAGACATCCATACAGTTGCACATCCTACTGAACGCATGGCCTTCCGAAAAACGCGGCCTTCCATGAAGCGTCAGGTCCGCCAGTCACCCCGAACAACAGGTCGGAATGAAGCAAAACGATGCGTTCTATAGGCCCATTCATGTCAGACATCTTAGAACCAGTTCTCCTGGCAGGCAGATCACTTGTTCTTAGACCTCACTTGTGCAATTCCTGATCCAATGATGTCTTCGATCTTGCTTGCTCTTGCAAAATCCACGTGCTTGTAAGCGTCCGCAATCTGAAACAGGAAGAACTGTGAAAGAAAAAATCCAGTACATGAACCGGGCCCCCCGACGCCACCAATGTCACTCCCTGCACTTATTCCGTCACAACAATCTATGCGTAGTGGTGAACCCTTTAACGCTTCGGAAAGTCAGAGAGTGAAACGCTGGGTACCTCCCAGAGTAATCATCAGATTGCAACACTATCCAAGAAGGTGTCTCAAGTTACTGGGCGCTGAGCGCTAGGCGTGAATGGGTTAACCACTAGGCGCTGGCCGCTGGCCGATAAACGTACAGTTGCATCTAATTTGCGCAAGCGCATGGACAGACTGAGATTACGTCATAGGTTCAGGTTTTGGCTGAGGCGCAGCCCTCAGCATCCGAACCCTAGGTCTAAGCCTAAGTCAAAGCCTTAGCCTAGCCTCAAATTTAGCCTCAGCCTAACAACCTAAATCTCAGTCTCTCCATGCGCTTGCGCAAAATAGATGCAACTATTCCTTTATCGCCCAGCGCCCCAGGCCCAGCGCCCAGTGGTTATCCACTTCAGGTTCAGCGCCCAGTAGTTGCCCCCTTTTCAAACCAAACGCCCATTCGCCCAGCGCCCTGTAACTTGAGCCACTTCATCCAAGATTACTACGGTGGTCATGACTCAAACCTTCACAACATAGTCCACGCGTGCGGCGCTTGAATCCTTGCTGTTCTTGAGCTTCGTTTTCTTTCCATCGAACCGGGATAATCTCACGTAACCGTTGGGAACTTTCCTCGTAGCGGCCATTGCGTACTAAACATGAACAGAAGCTAGGATTCTATCGTCGCCATCCTGCTATGTCAACCCGATTAAAAATGCATTGCAAAACACACAGAATTCTCACATACATACAAACTTACTCTTTCTTCTTCTTCTGAATCGTCATTCTGCCCATCCAAATGAGCCGAAGCTTGCTCAGCTTCATCAGCGGCGTCCCCCAGAGTCCTTTCGGTCTGCTCGTTTCCGCCACTCGCTCCCACTTCCACGTAGTTAGCAAAAAATTTCTCAACGTTCTTCGCAAACGCAGCATTCCTCGTATCTTCGTCTTCCTCTTGCTGCATGCCAGCATCCTCTTTCGTATTTCTCGTTAGTCTCTTTTTCTTTTTCCTCGATGCCATGCTTGTGCGATCACATGAACAACATATCACAGAGAACACTTCGATTTGTTCATTATGCATTCAATATCGTCACCGGGCGAATCAAGACCGTGCTTGACAACTGCGGCGCTCCGTAGTAAACCTTGCACCTATACAAGAACAGCAAAACGAATCCAGGACCTTTCTTCAAGGCCAGTTGCAATTCTTGTATATAATATAGCGATATGCCACAGGAGGCTTGCACTTTTGGACAACACGAATGGCATCATCTTCAAATTTTGAAGCATACACTCCAAAGGTTGTGATTAGTGTTTGGACATTCTAAAATTAAATGAAACGTAATTTGCCATCGCTTAGTACAATTAGAAGAATGGTACGACAAAGAAATAGAGAAAGACAACGTAACAAAATTACTGGAACAAAAGTCCCTCGCTGTTGCCCATAAAACCGAAATGATACACACCTGTGTCTTTGGACATTTGTGACTGAGTGTGAGTGGTGAATTTCTGTATTAGCTTCGTACAGCTGCAGGATAGGATACATTGCACACAAGCTTCCAAATGTGAATGAAGAAACCCTCAACAACAACCCCAACTGTTTTAAAGGGGGGGGGTCTGACGGGATTTAAGTCTTGGGAAGGACAAACTTTGAATTGTCCAAATTCTGGTAGCCTTTCCAATGCAAAATTTTATCCTCTTTCGCTCCAACCCCACATACTGGAGCCGATTTTTCCTCCGTGATTCAGCGCCCCAGTTAGGAAGGAGATTCCGCAACACTGCTCTAACTAGACATTGATTCAACGTACTCAACCCAAATTTCTTTGCTCATGTAACAATAGAAAGGTAAACTTTTAACACCACACTAGGAACATATCGTTTCCCACTGTGAACAATCCATTCCTTGTTTTCCTTTCATACATGCTGTATTTGCGTCTGATCTACAGAGCGAAATAACCAGCCTCCTTTGGCTACATGCGGACAACCCACTGGTCCTCCTTTTGTACAAATGTGGTTGCGTTTTATCAAACCACTTCGGACCCATCCTTTCGTTCTACCACTAAACAGTCGAAAGTCCCGTAAAGAAAGCGTCAAATCAGACATCTATAACCCCCTCTTGTGCTTACATCCGTCGTTCTGCTAGCAATGCGCTTCGACACTGATCACTGCCGCAATTTTTTACGCATACTCGTTACGGGTCCTAACAACAGCTAGTGGCAGAACGCATGGGTGGGGCCATAGTGACTTTCACTAAGTCAGGCAACCTCTACCCGTACTTTAAAAGACACATCCTAAAGGCGGGCACGGGCAGGGGCACGGGCACCCAACACCCCCCCTCAATGCGGATAGTATTTTCCCTGAAAAGGTTGTTTTCAGCGACATTTCTACACTTTTCCGCACTTTTCGCTATTTCTTGTGTTACTTGTTTGCTTCTTTGTTCATTTTTCCTTTTTAATCATACGGTAACTTTGCTCAAAGATAATAAACTGTGCTCTTGAAAATTTTTTTGCACCAGAGCAGCTACTGCACTAAATAAAACTCAATGTATCTTGCCTACCGCATTTATGGCAGCTTATTTACAGATCTCGCAAACTCATTTTGTACATTTCTGGTAGGGAGCAGTTGCACATGTAATGTTTCTACTTTTGGCAAAAAATTGAACAATCTGGTAACCCTACCGTAACTGTGACAAACACTGCAATAGATTTGGTAACCACATTTGTAGATGTGCTAAACTCCTGTCACACAACTAGCAACGATTCTACACTTCAGATGAACTTGATCATCTAAAAAAAACAAAGGAAAAATTACTATTCTCTCATTTCCAAAGTGATTAACCTTGGTCTCCCTGTCAAAAAGCTGATATTTTTTAACCCTGTTTCACTTTAAGAAAATCGGATTTCGACATCTCCGTTGCCGGATTATGCATTGAAAGGGCAAAAGAAATCCATTGCAATCCACTGTAGTCGCACTTGAAGGCTAAAATGGCAATTATTATTTCATTTTCTCTGCGGCCACCGTTACCTGCATTTGAAGGAGGTCTAGGGCGGCCGGGCGCCTGCCTGTGACCGTCCTTAGAATGGTACCACATAGCAAAGGCTCGTACACAGACGATGTAGAATTTTCGTTTCCACCATCGTCTATAATGGACACATGGCGTCTACATCATCACTCGACGCGGCTGGATTAGCATCTTCAAAATCCTCCAAAATACCCAAAGGTAATAACCGTTTTCCCTTTTCTAAAATTTACTATCAGCTGCCAACCAATTTACTTCGACGAAGTCGAATGACCTTTGTGCTCTTGCTGCGTTCATTGCTTAATATATTCCTTCTTATCAGAAGCCAATTCGTCTGGCTTGAACGTGATATATGCACAGCTCCGACAAAGTAGGGGGTACTTTGTTTCAGACGATCCGCGCAGAGACGCACTAATTGCGGTGTTGGGGACAGCAATTGCGAGTAATCCTGAAAGATACCAAGGAGAACAAGAACAACTACAGGATCTCAAACTGCAAATTTTCGGACACACTTCACCTACCGCACCGGCGAAAGCTTCAAATGTTGAAAATCCAGCATCAAGATCAACTGAGTCTGAGGCGTTAGAACATACCTTTCAAACTCTGGCGTCCTCTTCTTCTACCACAGCAGCGACGGAGCAACGGGAAAATGAGCCTTCTGACCAAGTCGCGTCCCAGCCAGAACCTAAGCGTCGCAGTACTCGCATAGCCGCTAGAGCAGGTAAGACTGTTGTGCCATTACACATCTGAACTGAACGTTCAACGCTCATTGTCAATACAACATTAAAAAGGGCCTTGCGTGTTGTGATTGTCGTCAACGCAAACGCAATAATCAGCTTTCGACGTTCATTGTGAATGCACCTTTGAAAATACCCTACGCATTGCTAGCACATTTCCTGCAGGAAACCCTTCGACTGTTGTTTGGCTAAGCGAAAAGTTGCAGACAACTTAGTTATGGTTCTTAAAAGCGAGCAAAACGTGAGCGAATAGCACAAGCCCATGTAGAAGAAGTTCCCCTGGAAAACGCCTGACTGCGTTCTCTATTATTTCAGAGCACGCGTCTTCCACTTCGCGAAAGCCGCCGGCATATCAGCGTCTACCCAAACGCAAAGCGGAGTACGATAGACGCTCGCCCGCCACAATCAAGCAGCGCCAAGCTACGGCGCCCGTCCCCAGAGCACGCGCAACGCCTGTTCTTCTCAGTTTGGAGAAATACAACACACTTCATCAGCATATCGGAACTGCATTCCACATTTTGAACGAAGATCAACCAGTACATATTGCGTAATTTTCACATCTTATCCAACGCAGTCTCAACTGTAATAACATGCTGACCCTTTCTAACGGCTGAATGCGAGCTACTAATTTAGGAGACCGACGAAGGACCCACCACCTCTCGTCTCACCGGGGTACCGCAAGCTTCGCTGCAGAACGCCACTGCATCCCAAGGTATTTGCCTAAACCAGTGGCCCGTTACAGCTTCGCAGTAAAATCCTTTTGCAGATCTGGCAACCATTTTGCAAATCTGGCAACCCGTTTGCAGATCTGGCAACCCTGTTTTAGATCGTGATTTGTCAACTCAACTTTTTATGCATCTGGCAACCACTTTGGGCAGTTGGCAAAAAGTTGCTTATCTGGCTACCCTACGGCAGATCTTGCAACCGTTTTTCCGCATAGATCTGAAAACCATTTTGTGCATCTGGCAGCCTTTTTGCACAGCATCAGAACAAAAGTGGTGCATGTGGCAACCATATTGCCGGTCTGGCAACCCTTTTGCGCATTTAGCAATCTGGCAACCCTTTTGCAGATCTGGCAACCCTTACGCACAACTCGCGTTTTAGTCTCGTGTGCACTTTCGGGCGTGACCATTTGCAAACCCTGGCTTGAACACCTGCGTCGTTTGGTTTCTACAACATTTAGTACTGAAATATCGATTATCGATCGATTATTGGTGATCGGCTGGTCAGATCAAAAATCGCAGGCCGTTCTGGCGTTCTCGGGGCCATAAGCTCTCGTAAGAGTCCTAAATGTATGCTGTAGCTGCAAATGTGAGTGAGTTTTGAGTGAATCTGCGCGCTTTTAGTACTAAAATATCGATTATCGATCGATTATTGGTGATCGGCTGATCAGATCAAAAAACTAAGACCTTCTTGCCACCCTTGGGCATATAAGCTTTCGAATGAGCCATTGGCGAACGCTATAGCTGCAAAACTGAGCGAGTCTATAGCATTGCACACACACACACACACACACACACACACACAGACAGACAGACACACATCAGCCCTATTTGTTAGTAGACCATGTTAACGAATACAAAATTTTTGCTTGACATCTAAACATTTTGAGCGACAACCGCTCCATTCAAAGAAGCCTGGCATTGCAAAAGTTTTTACTACAGGTTGGCAAAATATTCGCATCGGTGTACGCTGTGCGCATGAAACATGCGCGCGATACGCGCGTGTATCATAGGGTACTCCAACCAGCTCAAAAATCGACTATGACCAAGGAAGGTTACCCTTCCATTTTGGGGCTATGCGAATGCAACTTGCCAGAACACCTTTTTGTTATCTTAGACAACGATGCACCTCGCAGCACGACTGATCCAGAGGCGGGCAGGGAAAGGGGAAAAACACATCGAGCGTCTCGCGAGGAAAAAGAGTGGAAAATGGCGCTCAGTACTATCGTCAGGTTCAACAGAGACTGGATCTTCGTTCAAAGGCGTCCCGGTGAGAGCTGCTCACAGGTGAAGGCACGAAGATCCGGCAGGAAACCTCTACTGAAACCCCTACACGCTCCTCGTGTTGTTGCATCTGATGCGACACCTACCACTTTCGTGCCGATATTCAGTAGCAGAACGGTGAATCAGATGAAAAGCCAACCGGATCACTCTGCCCAATTTCGCACAACCAACTTGACGTATATCAGGTACGTATTTCCCATGTGTATAAGATTTAGAGAAAGACCTGGTTCCGAGGTTTACACACCATACGTTGCTTCCTGTAGCTACACGAGGTAGGCAAGTATGCATATCTGCTTACTTCCTGTAGCCACGATGGTACTTAGGGTATCATGGGGGAAAGTCGGCCACGGGAAACTTCGGCCACCTAAGCTTCCAAGCATTATATCTCGGCAACCATGCGAACCTACATATGCATATGTACATACAAAACGTACATATGTACACGCCCTTCGCGACATCACTTATGTGTGTAGCTTGATAAATTTCGGCATACAGAAATGGGGGGGGGGGGGTCGTTTTGACGTTCGTGTGACGAGGGGGGGGGGGGGGGGGGGGTTGGAAATGCCAGAAAACGTTTAATAGGGGTGTACTTTTTGAAAATCACCAAAAATGCATACCGCTGATTACATGAGATGGAGTGAGTGCGTGCGCTCTACTTACGTTACGAAATAGTACATTACAATGCATATGGTTACTTTGCAGACAACTGTGAATAACAAAGCTGTATGTCAGCATTATTCCTTTAGATTCCCGGATGATCCACAGGCGGAAATCCGCACGCTTCCTGTACCCGTACCATTCGGCTTCAAACAAGAGTGGTGGTGGTCTGAAGGGAGTCAACATACGCGCGAACACGAGGATCCTGTGGATCTGGGCGAAATGTTTCGGTTCATCGGTGACCCTCGCATTCGTACATCTTTCGAGGTTACGAAGAAGCAACTTGACTCTCAGATGTACTGGTGCGAAGTCACGCGTCAAAACTACAAAAAGCTGGCCATGTTCATTTCACGTGGTTGCTCGCTGGCTTACTCCTCTAAAGCACACGAAATGGGTACCGACGTTTACTGGACGTTTCGAGACTAAAAAAACACGGTGCGATTTTTGTCTCTTCGTACTTTAACTAATCTGTCAAACAGTTTGAGGTTTCATGAACTGAATGAATAGAAATCCGTTCCTAATAGATTCACAAATCTGCTAGCCGAAAGCACTTTTTGTTTGGTTGCTTGCATGTTTGCTTACGTGCGAGCGTACGTATGATCGTACGTGAGTCCGCGCGCGCGCGGGCGTGCGCGCGGCGCGGGCGGGCAGACCGGCAGTTCTACGCGCGCGCAAGCATCCAGGTGTGTGGGTGGACGGGCGAGCGTACGTGAATGCCGGCATCCTGGCGGTCGGCCGGGCAAGCGGCCAGAGACGCGCACGGAAGGGTGCGCGACCGAGCGTACGTACGTGCGTGCGTCCGGTCAGACCGCCGGATTCCGGTGCGTGCGACCGCCCGGGCGAACGGGCGCACGGGAGGGCGCGCGAACGCACGCACGAGCGTGCGTGCGTTTGATCCGTTGAGCGGGTGTACGCGCGTGCGTACACCCGGGCGTACGGGAGGGCGCGCGGACGAGCGTACGGGAGGGCGCGCGGACGATCCGATGGGCGTACGCCCGCGCGTGCGTACGCCCGGGCGTACGCACGCGTGTACAATAGGGTGCGCAGACGAGCGTACGGGAGTGCGTTCGGACGAGCGTACGGGAGGGCGCGCGGACGAGCGTACGGGACGGCGCGCGGACGATACGATGGGCGTACGCCCGCGCGTGCGTACGCCCGGGCGTACGGACGCGGGTTCGTACAATAGGGTGGGCACACGTGCGTACGGGAGTGCGTTCGGACGGGCGTACGGGAGGGCGTTCGGCCGCGCGTACGGGATGGTGGGCGGCCACTGGCGATTCTGCAAGCAAAGATTTTTTCGTTCCATAATCAAATATCGCATTGCTAAGAGTATGTGAACGAGCCGTGTTTTTTGCTTTGAAACGTCCAGTTTATCAAATGGATGTGAACTACTTCGTGCGCGGCCACACTCGCTTTCGGGAAACCATGATGAACATCCAGACAGAAATCTGCCAAGAGGTATTCAACCATAACTGAATTGTCCTTTGCATTCACTTACTCTCTTGCCTAATAATATGTGCACCCAAACACGTCTGTCTGAGAATAGCATAGCGCATCTGTTGCAGCCCATCTTCTCCCTCAGACCCATCTGTGCCCTGCTCTAATATTTGTTCACACCTGTTTCACCGTCCACTTATCTGCGTACGCCTGCAGGCAGTGATGGCGAGCGCTGGGCATTAAGGATTGCCTGTGTCATCTACGGATGCCACACTTTTTCCACAAAGAATTCACAAACACTCCGGCTGTCATAATCACCGCAAGGGCGTGAACTTCGAAAAGCGCAGGGCGTGCGTTCTTGCCCCATTTCTCCTTTGAGATAGACTATATCATTCAACACAGCGCAGTTGTCACCCTCCAAACGAATTTATCCACAACGGACAAATAATAGCGCTTAGCAAAAGGGATGCTTTCAGTTTCCATTCCTGTAGCGTCCCAAACTTCTCCACGCTGAATGCTCACACCCGATCTTTTAGTGACACCACAATGCCAACGTATTATGTTGTACGTTGTGCAAGTGGTGGCGAGTTGACCACAACATCTTTTTATCAGCGCTTTCGCGAGAAAGTGGTGATTCGGCCGGACCAGCATTTTTATACATTTCCGATTTTATGTCATGAAGATAGGTAATCAATCCCTCCTGATTTCGAAAATGAACTCAGTTTTCCATTTTGACCACGTTTTACCGGAGAAACGGGCTCATTTGGGCAGGGTGGTCAGGGGGAAAGGCGGAAAATCGAGCACGATCAAATCGACGTTACGTACATGCGTCCGAAAGCTCAGCTAACAGGGCTATATCGGCAAACCCTATACCATTAGACTTGGCTTGATTTGCTCTTTTCAGCGGTGTACTCGTCGTCCGCTTAACCCTTAACGTTGGCGAGCTATGAGTGAAAGCAGGTCAGACCAGGCAAAATTTCGAAAACCGCCTGTAGCTTCCCCGCTAAGATCTTGACAGATCTGGAAATTAGCTCAACTTGGAGCGCTTGAAATACTGATTAAGATAGGCTATGTCCGAATCTTCTACGCCATTGGGCGATTGGTTAAATATCGCCTCAAAGTCGGCGCAGATACTGTAGTCGAAAAATTCAAAATTTGTTGATGAAGTTGGATACCGATGCTCAAGTGCTGCCACCCAATCTATGGGACCTTGTCAACAGCAAAGACACTCCCAAATGCTGATGGTGAAGTTCTTTTCAATGGTGTACTCGCCGACCTTTTAACCCCTACCATTGGAGAGTTATGACTGAAAAAAAGCTAAAGGAGCGAAACCACAGAAACTGGACAAAATTTTGAAAAGCGTCTGTAGCTTCCCATCTAAGGGCTTGACAGGTCTGAAAGCTAGCTCATCTTGTAGCGCTTGAAATGCTGATTAAGATAGGCTATGTCCGAATCTTCTGCGCCGTTGGGCGATTGGTGAAATATCGCCTCAAAGTCGGCGCGAATGGGCCAAAATATTCGGAAAATCGACCATCAGTCCCAGGATTGGGCACAAACGCTTGTGCATTGTAGTCAAAGCAATGGGCCCATGAGAATAGCGAAGACACTATCAAATGCAGCTTGCAATTCTTCTTTCAATAGTGTACTTGCCGACCGCTTAACCCCTACCATTGGTGAGCTATGACTGAAAACAGGCTAACTGCGCAAAACCATGGCAACTGAGCGAAATTTCAACAATCGCCTGTAGCTCCCCTTTTAAAACCGTGACAGGTATGGGAGCTAGCTCCTCTTGTAGCGCTTGAAAATCTGATTAAGATAGGCTATGTGCGAAACTTCTTCACTCGTGGGCGATTGGTTAAATATTGCCTCAAGTCGGCAGAGTTGGATAAATAAGTCAAAATATCGATTGTCAGTACTGAGGCTGCATGAAACATGACGTTGTCAGGTGCAGATGCCCAGGTAGTGAGGTTAGAAGTTAGGCGAAGGCACCCCCAAGTACAGCTTTGAACGCGCTTTTCAATGGTGGTCTTCTCGCTTGGTTAACTCCTACTATTGCTGAGTTATTAGCATTAAAAGCGAAATTTAAAAATCATGGA
Source organism: Epsilonema sp. ZAB3_2 (assembly GCA_030247985.1). Classification (NCBI taxonomy): domain Eukaryota; kingdom Metazoa; phylum Nematoda; class Chromadorea; order Desmodorida; family Epsilonematidae; genus Epsilonema; species Epsilonema sp. ZAB3_2. The sequence continues at coordinate 42,833 of JASAMW010002466.1, read as the reverse complement.
AACCATGCAAAAATTGGAATATCACCTGCAACTCAGGTGCTATTAGAGCAGCAGATCTGAAATCTGTCTAAATTTTAGCGCTTTAAATTCTGAATAAGATAGGCTATGATTGCAGTTCTTTGCCAGTGTGCAATATGTTAAACATTGGCACAAAATGATCACAAAATCGAGTCCATGATTTTTAAAATTTTGTCTTTACTGTTAATAACTTACCAACAGTATGAGTTCACCAAGCGGGAAGACCCCCATTGAAAAGCGCGTTCACAGCTGTACTTGGGGTGTCCTCGAATTCCTTCTAACCTCACTACCTGGGTTTCTGCAACTGACAACGTCAGTTGCATGCAGCCTCAGTACTGACAGTCGATCTTTTGACATTTTCATCCAACTCTACCGACTTGAGGCAATATTTAACCAATCGTCCACGAGTGAAGAAATTTCGCACATAACCTATCTTATTCAGAATTTCAAGCGCTACAAGATGAGCTAGCTCCCATACCTGTCACGGTGTTAAAAGGGGAGCTACAGGCGACTGTTGAAATTTCGCTCAGTTTCCATGGTTTTGCGCAGTTAGCCTGTTTTCAGTCATAGCTCACCAATGGTAGGGGTTAAGCGGCCGGCAAGTACACTATTGAAAGAAGAATTGCAAGCTGCATTTGATAGTGTCTTCGCTATTCTCATGGGCCCATTGCTTCGGCTACAATGCACAAGCGTTTGTGCCCAATCCTGGCACTGATGGTCGATTTTCCGAATATTTTGTCCCATTCGCGCCGACTTTGAGGCGATATTTCACCAATCGCCCAACGGCGCAGAAGATTCGGACATAGCCAATCTTAATCAGTATTTCAAGCGCTACAAGTTGAGCTAGTTTCTAGACCTGTCAAGATCTTAACGGGGGAACCTATAGGCGGTTGCCGAAATTTTGCCTGATTTTCATGGTTTTACTTATCTGGCCTGTTTTCAGTCATAGCTCGCCAACGGTAAGGGTTAAGCGGACGGCGAGTACACCACTTAGAAGAGCAAATCAAGCCTAGTCTAATGGTATAGGGTTTGCCGATATAGCCCTGTTAGCTGAGCTTTGGGACGCCTGTACGTAAGGTCGATTTGATCATGCTCGATTTTTCGCCTTCTCCCTGACCACCCTGCCCAAATGAGCCCGTTTCTCCGGTTAAACGTGATCAAATTGAAAAACTGAGTCCATTCTCGAACTCAGGAGGGTCGATTACCTATATTCATGACAGAAAATCTGGAAAAGTAGGAAAATGCTGGTCCAGCCCTCTATAGTGGCAATCGTCACTTTCTCGTGAAGGCGCTGTTATATCGGAAACTAAATAACCAATGTTTAGTGTCATCGGGCTGGGACGCTGACGGTTTACACTAAGCAGCCAGCTATCCCAGCGGCTTTGGCGACAGACGAGGAAAAAGCGCGCTACGACCTCTACTGGGACTTCAACGAAGAGCTGGCGGTACAAACGCGAAATCGCCTTGCGAGCAAAATTCGAGATCTCGCATATTGCACCGACATGTTCAAAATTGGCGACGGCGGAAGGGGTTCTAAACAGCATGATGTCCGCTTCTCGCTTCAACAGCGCAGGATCGAGGAATGGGAGAATCGTTTCGCTCGCATCATTGCGGAAAAGGTTGGCTTTTGTTATCTGCAAAACCACCGGCCATATTTACCGGTCGTATAGCCCCATGCAAAAAATTTAAATAAGTCTCTGATACGGAGCTATTCAGGGGGGGGGGGGGGGAACATTGGGCAGTTTTAACCGTTCTGTCAATATGGGCCTATGCATTGGGGGGGGGGGGGGAGGGGCTATGCATCGGTAAATACGGTATTGTCGTATCGCCCACATGAAATTGGTGACTGTTAACGGCACCTTTTCCCTTTGTTCCTTAGGCTTATCACGGCTTCGAAGTGACCGACGGCCAGCCCGGGGAAGGAGATCGCGAGAGCGCCGACGACGACAATGTGATTTCCACTACTCAAGCAAGAGCAGGCGAAGCAGACCTGGAGGACGATCAGTCCAGCGATTTGGAACAAGTACGTCACCTTACACCAATGAATTATCAGTCACAGAACGTTTGCGTGGTGAACCCAATACCTTTTTTGAAAGAGGAAAGTTCAGGGATTCGAATGATGTCCTATTTGTCTCAATTGGTCAAGTTTTCCGAGATACACTGGTTGTAAGTTTTAGGTGGTCGTAATTTTCCGCGGCCGCCTTTTCCCAAAGTGACCCAATAGGTATGTTAAAGACCGAAACGGGCATGACACATCGCCGAGATCTCCTCACCACTGGCTGCTGCGTCGTGCGGGCATCAATTTGCGCCAGATTTTGTCTTTCCAGCTGCTCTGTAAGTCGAGATATTTCAATTTGCAGGTGTGGCATTCCCCTGATTTTACTCTGTGGCGAGCTCCATCGGGCTGCATATCGTTGGCGTTGCGCCGTTGTTTTTTCTCTGGTCGTCGCGTGTTTTGTTTCTTCCTTTTCTCCTAGCTCCGCGCTGCGTGCGTGTTCGTGCGTGGTCGCCGCGTGTGTTGTTTGTCTTTTCTTTTCTTCTCCATCCGCGCTGCGTGCGGAGCGACAACCAGCGAAAAGACGACGGCGCAACGCAAAAGATATGCAGCCCGATGCAGCTCGCCACAGAGTAAAAACAAGGGGAAAACCAAAACTACAAACTGCAATATTGTGACGTACAGAGTAGCTAGAAAGACTAAGTCTGGCGCAAATTGATGCCCGCACGACGACGAATCGAATGGTGAGGAGATCTCGGCGATGTGTCAGGCCCGTTTCGGTCTTTAACAGTGTGACTTGACTTGGACTATTCGAAAGCCTACTCGATGAGAAGATTAAGAAGCGTTTTCTGTTCGGTAGCATAGTACGTGGAATGAGGCAATTTTTTTGTAAATCGAGGACACTATAGGCTACTCTCAATCCTAACAGAAAACGTCTTTTAATTCAGTTCTAAAGCGCAGGTTCACAGACTCGCAGCGTGGCATGCCACGCTACGCTCACGACTGGGCTGGGCTGGGCTAAAAGATTATTGATATGGACCTGTAGCTCAGCAAAATCGATGGAATTTGTTTTATTTCCATTTGCGTAGGATTTATTCGACCAAGACCGCGATGACGTCAGCGATCCTGTCCGTGCGGTGCTCTCGAAACCCATCGCTGTGCGTTCGGACGAGGATAAGATGGTGCTGGCAGAATACCGGCGTCAATTGATTAAAACTGACGCGGCGGCGGGTCAATGGAATTTGCACGTGTCGCGAGCACTCAGATGCACCGAGAGCGCAGTGGAAGGAGCAGCCGGGGAAGAGGCGGAAGAGCCACCTACATTTCCGTTAGAACATTTGATAGAGTTCCACCAATGGATGAGTCAAACAGCACAGGTATATAGCGCCGACTGTTTTGCCTTCGCCTTCCCCTTTTGGCCCCTCCCTCAGTTTTGTTCCATTTTTGGATGAAAACAAAGAAAAATATCTCACACATCTCAAGATTGTATTTTCCAACTATAATTCTTAGAGGTGTTCGGACTTCTGTGTTTTAGCGCGGAGGCAACACGCCAGCCGAAACGATTCCTGTACATTTGCATCCCATTCGAATGCGTCATGAGCAGTTGTACGGTAATGAGGCCTCAGAGTAGGAATTTCTGGGATCTTCTGGTTTCTGAGTATGAGTACGATGCTTTTGGTTTAATTTCGATCTCAGCTGCAATCGCTCAAATGCGTACGGAACACGTATTCTAGCATTATCGAAGTGGTGTTGGCTATGGCCACGTTTCTTAGTTTGTCAGGCCTTATGCACATGCGTCGCAAAACTGGACTATAGTCAGTATGTACGGAGATTGCAATGTCTGCGTAGTAGGTGGTTTGGAGAAGGTTGTAGTGCGTCAGCGAGGGTTTCGCAGAGTTTCGCAGAATAGCGACGATTCGAATAGAAATGTGGATGGATACGTGGACAATCCACATATGATTATTGTTGTTTTCTGATGATGGATTTTGTTGTTTTCTGACGTCGAGTAAAAACTTTGGAATACACATTATTTTGCGTATTTTTTGCACAGATATCATAGCATTGATATCCATGTGTGATACTTTGTTGATTTATATTCCTATTCGCCCTGTCCCCTTAAAGGAGGTGCACTCTTCGCCAAGTTTTTTGAGCTGCCGTTAGCAAACGCGCAATGCACCCCGACCGACGCAGGTTAATTTTGCAATTTTTGACTACTTATGAAAAATATTTGCTTCGCCTTTATTTTATGCGTTTACTAGCGCCAGTCAGCTCAAGAAAACTGGTGGACGGCAAACACGGCACCTCCTTATGGAGCAAGGCGAATACTATCTGACCATTAGCAATTGTCACTTGAATTCAAGGCTGTAAGGTCGGTTTAGTCCGCAAAGGTGCAGCGATGGCGAGTGAGGATTTCAAGGATAATCTGTCGAAAAACCTACAGCTGCTATCCCCGTTCTCTGGTGATTCCGGCGTTGGCGAGGATCTAGGAAACACAGGAACCGAATCGAAGGCGAACTCCAGTAAGTTCCATGGAGATACGAGAAGTAAGCGGGCGCTGGGTGGTGACATGAGTGAAAATTTTGAGTTCGCTCCAAATTCAGATCCGTGACCATGCGTCAGCGTACAGAATCCCCGAGATCGCTCCGAATTCGGTTCGTGTTTTCGCTACAAGCGTTTGAAAAATCGAGTTTCGATGTTGAAATAGTCAAAATTCATAGCGTATTCACCCGTAGCAAACTCGGAACACGTCTGTGGCGGACGTAGCGCTCTCTGCTGGACTTTGTTGCGTGCAACATATGCTTTTCACCAACTATACATGTGTTTTCAGGCGCAGCCGTACACCCGTACGCCCGCAGCAGTGTGCGTCCGTATAGTAGCAGCTGGGAGAGCGAAGCTATTCCGCCTACTGCCGTTGGTTTGCTCAGTGTGCGCGAAGCAGATGTGGTCGCCGGGCCGGGAGGTGGTGCGATGATCAACTTCGAGTCGTACAACATTCACGCCCACCGAACGTCGACAGGTAACTGGCCGCCGGCTACGAAGTTTCCTATCAAGGCAAACCACAACGATCCCAACCCTGACACTCTCACGAGTTACAGGTAGGCTCGCGAAGCTAATGAGACAAAAGTGCGTAGCAAGAACGACCTGAAAGCCACACGCGTTTCGCCGGTTATCACTTTTTTGCGCGCTGTGCTCTTTTGCCGTCTTCGTCTTTATCACGTACGTACTCAACCTTAACCGATGCCGAATATGCGTCCTAATATGGGAATTTTATGAGAAAATATGAGAACTGAGTAATGAAGCGCCATTATTCACTCCTCATAATTTCTCATAAAATTCTCATACAGGGTGACTTTTTCCCCCCTGGCTGAGTTTGATCGCAAATATTATAGTCTGGCCAATAGCAGTTGGCACCTGGCCTCAAGGCGAGTTGCGTAGTTTGCATGTACTTCTGCTAAGTAGGAGTACACGAAGTGTGGACAGAAATCCGCATTTGTAAATCTATTTTACGCAATGCGCCTTGAGTTCAGGTGCCAACTGCTATTGGCCAGACTATAGTAGATCACCCTGCCCCGATTTCGCGCAAATTTTGCTCACATGAGGTGTGGAGGGGAAAAAGGGCAACAAAAGACAATCCAAAGCCGGTTTACCATTTGGAAAAATAGCAGTTGTGCCTATTGATGTGTTTTCCGAAATTTTGATGGAAGAATTGCTGAAGTAACCACAAATTGTGGTTAAAAACTGGAAATTTGCGACCTCATTTTCCCTCCTGCATTTCTCTTTGCCAGCCCAGCATTTGAAATTGAAATTTTTACCAAGTAAATGGCAAACGCAAACGCTCGGGGATATGTTGGCTAACGTTGAGCGAAATCGATGCTATGCAACCTTTGTAAGATGGCAATCAAAAGTTATCCAGGAGAAAAATTACCCTCCACAGAGACGCATATTCAGTATCGGTTAAGGTCTCACGCTATAGTTTCAGAACCAATTTTGAGGTTTTGTCGTAGCTGTTGTACGCAGGATAAAATTGATCCGTCATAATGTGAATGAAGTATCATTCTTCCTCTACACGTACACCAAATGGCAGTGCCAAAGCTCTTGTATTCGGCGCAGTACGACACGCCGAAAAACACCATAAAAATCGTGCGATTTGGGTGTTCCGAAGGAAAAACTGGGTATTTTTCAACATGCGGCACACCATTCAACGCGTCTTGATGAGAGGAATTGATCGGTACATGCGGCGCCTCTCAACCTTGCCTCTACGCAAAGTTTACCAAGAAAAACGTGTTTGAAAAAGTTATCTTTTCAATCAAGAATAGCGCTAAGGAGGGGCCGTTTCAAGGGACGCTCTATGCCGCGTCAAAGAGATCGTGTAACAAGCTTTCGATCGATATATTGATCACCTCTCAACTCGCTTTCGTTGGCTCAGGAGAGCCTGGGCCGAATTTATCAAGAAGTCCATGCATAGACAGATGTCCCTGCATAGTACGAAGACGAGCGCAGAGAGCGCGACTGGAGCGGAAACAGCGAACGGAAAACAAGCAGATGGATGATCGTATGATGTCAGGAAGTGAAAACAGCTGGAATTAAATATCACCAGATACTTCAGTAGTAGTACAGGAGTCCACGGCTCAGAGATCTATAGTGTGAGACCTTACTTTCTTTTTGTTGGGGTTATTTCCCGTCGAGAGCCTGTTTATCCCTCGTAAGGTATATAGGGGTAGGTTAGCTGTGGATGCATGTATTACCCTAGCCGATTTGTAGGCGGAGCTGTGTTTCCGTGCAACATCAGTGGCGAGTGGGGAACTTCATCTCGAGCTGACGGCGGGCTATTCCGGAATCTCGAGACAAGCGTCGTGGCCAGCGATTCGCGAGGTGATACGTGTACCAATATGGGAACGAACAACAGAGATATACAAGAATCGAAGATAGGTAGGCGGACGCAGGCAAGTGTAGTTTCATCATAACCTCCAACGCAAAGTAATCGAAATGCAAGTCAGCTTGCAGGTGGAGGCGTGCCAGTGTACAACATCAGCAGCGAATGGGGAACTACACCTCGTGCTTGCGTCGAATTTCCCGGGAATATCGAGACTGGCTCCGGTTTCGACGGCCCGAGAGGTGGTGTGAATAGGAACGTGGAGATGTACAACAACTTCGCACAAGGATCGATGACAGGTGAGTGAGAGCCGACGATGAAAGCTGAAATTAGCCGACAGCATGACAGGTTTTTAGCCCACTCACAATCAGCACGTAACGTATGCTCACGTAGAAAAAGCGAACGGATTCGCTCATACTCTGTCTGTCGTACGTGATGCTGCGACGCTCGATGGACACATTTTTGTCCGTATCTTTTTTTCCCTGCGCACCAGACGACTTTGTCCTCGCATCACCCACATGTTCCATTTCTCACAGGGGCTTGTGCCCACTATTCACGCAACGAATAAAAATTTGTTCCCCTCCCTTTTCCCTCCTACCTTGTGAACAACACAAGGGTGGCCGTCGCTGGCAAACACAGGTGCGAGATGAATGCGGGCCATGTGCGTCGCATTCTTTGCTTCAATGCGTAATGCCCAACGAGCTCGGTCCAAGTAAATTGGTCTGTCTGATGCCAACTACTATTATTCAATGCATACTGTGCCTGTTGGGAGTCAACTTTCAGGTGTGAACGCGTTTCCGTACAGCCTCAGCGGTGAATGGGGAACGCCCCCTCGAGCTGGCGCAGGAGTTGGTGGAAATTTCCAGGACGTCAGCGTCGCTCACGGATTGGATGGTGCTCGCTCATTGGGGACCTGTGCGGCCAGAGGACAGATGAACTGTAAGCCTATGATACTATTGACGCAGCAAATTTGTGTACTACGAGGAATAGCGCCAGCATATTAGCGCAGTAACGACAAGAGAGTAAGCAGGAATGTGTCGTATCACGTCGTTGTTTCAGCCGCAACAGCGTCCTCGCAACACTACAGCCCGAGTAGCACTACACATCACATGTCTGGATCCGACAGTAGTGGAGAGAATTTGGGTGTAGACACCATCTGCAGAGGTACAAGTTTTTGCTATTTTTTGTCGATAGCCTTACATTCTCCTGGGGTCCGGTTTACACTGAAGGAGTCGGTGTAAGCTTTTGACGTGAGCGAACTATTCGCTCCTTCAAAAGTACAGAGGATGTGGAATACACATTTTCGTCAAGTGCGTGGTGACGAAACATGACTTTTGTACCTAGACGAACGGAAGAAAGCTTTGTGCGCACGTTTGCATGCTAACACGCGGTTTGCGCATTTGGCAATAGCCGGGTTGTATTTTATAGTCTCTTACACTCCGACCCCTATCGGAACGCCTCGCAAGACTCCGCCAAATGCCAGCACACATTCTGCGGCTTCTACTGGCAAGGTGGCGCTGAGTTTGGAGTTTGTGGCTCCGAGTTCCATCAAGCAGAAGTTGGTTTGGCGCACTCAGGCTGCTCCGAAGGTGTACTCTCGCAAAGTTTTTGTGGGTGGCATTCCTCCGGACGTCAGTCAAGGTAAGAGAAATGAATGAAGATGGACCTCACGTAGCCTGTTCGCTTTGGTATACTTTGTTCACTGAAAGAACACGACGAGAAACGCATTTATAGGAGAACTGTTGCGATTGATGTTTCATGCCACAAAAGAAATTGCCTGTGAGTGCACTGATTTGTCGTCCAAGTCACAGTCTTTGTTGTTTCATGAAGCACTCGTGAACTTTACTTTGGAAAGAGGTTGTATACACCCCTATTCATTGGTTGTATTGATGTTGTGCCGAAATATTGCGAGCGCTGGAGGGAGTGGGGTTTTCATTTCTTTTCAGGACAACTGATTTCCCACTTCAGCCTGTGTGGTCAAGTGGTTGTGGACTGGCCGGGCAAGGAGAAGCGGCGCGGATACTTTCCACCGAGAGGTAGAGAAGGTGGACGCCTAAGCCTGTAGATTACGGTTGGCAAGTGACGCAGCGTATGTGGGTGTATGTAGTAGGTACTAGTGAGGGAAATCTTATCTGCAGCCATAGCCCAACCGGTAAAGCATTGGCACAGCAATCTGAAGCTTGCGGGTTCGAGACCCGCTACACTGGAGAGTTTTCTGTTCCCCATGGCTTTTGGATATTCCGTAGACCTCACGACAGAAGATACAATAAGGCATTGGGTTGGTTGCAACAAACAAGGAAGAGTAGGGGTTTTCTTAGGGTACGCGCATCTGCTGTTCGTGAAGGAGAAGACAGTACACGTGATGCTGGAGCAGTGTCGGAAAGATGGTGACAAGTACTTCTCGGTGCTTGGCGGTCTTCGAGGAGAGAAAATGGTATCAAGAGTTTTTTGAAGGTGTTACCACTAAAATTTATTGCATTGTCCGAGTAGTTCAGGTGGAAGTTCGACCGTGGAGGCTGGCAGACGACGAGTGCGTGTTTGACACGACCGAACGGCTGGACCCGCGAAAGACTGTGTTTGTTGGCGGCATACCTAAGGCAATGACAGCAGGTATGCATTCCGAGTGTGTCAGACGCTTTATGATATCTACTAACAAATAGGGCTGATGTGTGTGTCTGTGTGTGTGTGATGCGATAAACTCGCTCATTTTTGAAAGCTACAGCGTCGACTAATGGCTCATTCGAAAGTTTATATGCCCAAGGGCGCCAGAAAGGCCTTCGTTTTTTGATCAGATCAGCCGATCACCAATAATCGATCGATAATCGATATTTTAGTACTAAAAGCGCGCAGATTCGCTCACATTCACTCAATTTTGCAGTTACAGTGTCCATCCAGGGCTCTTCAAAGAGCTTTTGCCCTCGAGGACGCCACGAAGGCCTTCGATCCGTAATATGATCATCCGATCGCCAATAATCGATCGATAATCGATATTTTAGTGCTGAGCTACAGGCTGCAGTTACTTTTCTTCGTCTTCCACACGACCGGGTAAAATAATCGAACTTTCCAACAGAAAAAGCAAACCGAAGCCCTGATCAGTACCGAAGCCCTGACTGATCAGTCGATAGCCAATAATCGATCGATAATCGATATTTTAGTACTAAGAGTACACGGAAACTAAATGCCGCATTTTTTCCAGCCACTGTTTGCAAACGCCCGAAAGTGCACATGAGACTAAGAGGGAGATGTGCCAATGGGTTGCCAGGTCTGCAAAAGGGTTGCCAGATTACTAATGCGCAAAAAAGGGTTGCCAGATCATCGATGCGATGGGGTTGCCAACTCTGTGAAAGGGATGCCAACTGTCCAAAGTGCTTTGCCAGAATAGATACATAAATAAGTTTCCATATATACAGTCCACAACAGGGTTGTCTAATTTGTAAAAATTGTTGCCAAATTTCCAAAGGTTTTACTGCGAAGCTGTAACGGGCCAATGCTTTTCCAAATAAAGGGAGTTAAGGTGGATACGGAGTCTTTACGACCAAGCTTTGAGCATCTACTGCGATCGCAACAGGACAGATACAAACATGCAGTTCTGCCCCATACTAGACCCAACCTAAGTCTATTCCTTTCATAAAAGGAGCGGCCCAAAAGCTCTGTATTTGGCGCAATACAACGTCTCAGAAACTCCCAAAAAAACATGCGATTTGACGATATAGATCGAACCGCCGGGTACTTTTCCACATCCAGCATACCATTCGATTTGTCTCACTGAGACGAATCAATCGATACCTCTGCCGCCGCTCTACGTTACCTCTACGCAAAGTTATTCCAAAACTATTTTACATCGAGGGCTATCTTTTGGCCGAAGATCGCGCAACGTTCAGGACATTTCAAGGTGCGCACTGACGCTTGTTGATGAGTTCAGGTAATGCTCCTTCATATGAGTACTCTGCCTTTCTTACCAACTCGCCCTGGTCGTGTCAGGAGAGATCGATGAATCTTGGTCTTCATATAGCCGGAAAATATGGGTATACTCTGGTCAATAGGAGAAAACGGCGAAACACCTGTTCTAATGGGATATGTGATGAGATTGATGTTTCATGCCACAGCAGAAGTTTGCCTTTGAGTACATTGTCGTTTCATTCAGTCACTCTCCCATTGATGTTTCATAACGTGATTGTGTCCACTCCGCCTTCATTTAGGAGAGACTCCGTATCCACGTTAAACAATCCGGGTCGTAGGAAAGTTCTCACCGATCCCATAGCAAATGCGGAGCGTACAAGCATAACGGCAGCCCTGGTCGCTGTAGTATTTGCCTTGGTCACCAGTAGTCGCAGAGTGGTTTAGGGCACGAAAGTGCACGCTTTCAGTTGTCAGTGTGGGTTGTGGTTTGGTGGGTGTCACATGTTGCGAAATTTTAGCTGCTTTGGCGGAAGGCATGAATTCTGTGTTCGGTGGAGTCTGCTATGCGAGTCTTAGCACTGATAGAGATTTGCACTACCCCAAGGGAGCTGGTCAAGTAGTCTTCAAGCAGCGAGAGAACTACATCAAGGCGCTGACCGCTGGTTTCGTCCGTTTCCAAGAAGGCAACCAGGACAAGATGGTATAGGTTGAGGTTGCACTGTGATCATAGCATTGGTTTGCTGTTGTTTCTTCCACTGGTTAGTTGGTATTTGTTATGTACAGCGGGAATCGCAGCTTGTTACCAGCTGGCGATTTGATATCACTCTCAAATGGTCAAAGTCCATGTTGGGTGCTTTATTAACACTGAATCGACTTGGGCAGCTTTGGCTGGTATGCGGTGCAGTTGTTGGTGGCCGGTAGCAATCAAACAAACAGGCTAGGACAGTCTTAGAAATGGGATATGCGGACGAGTTGGTCGCATACTGGTCATGGATGTTACATTCCACTATGAGTGGTTAGAAATTGAAGACGCTGGTGTTGCCGTTTGGCGAGTATTCGGTCATAAGGTGTCATTTCATCCGTTTGCTATTATAGGCACAGGTGAAGCCGTACGTTCTGGATGACCAGCAGTGCGACAAATGTCATGGAGCTCAGAGCGGAGGCAAAACCGTCTGTTTCTGCAAGGCTATGACGTGTCTGCAGTATTACTGCCAGCAAGTACGTCACATTTAGCACAGTTTGGAAGTGTACAAGTATCTGAGACCTCTGAGTTTAGTGCTGGATCCTGAGGCATTTGGACTGCGGAGGAGAGGAGCACGTACCGATGACCAGGAGTGGTGAGACTCCGTTTGGTGGAATGGCGACTGCATTCGTGGAGAAAGCCGAGAAAGGGATGGGAAAAGGAACCTGAAACAAGTCGCCAGTAACTAATGGGATGAAGCAGTTGTCGCTTTCGCGTAAGCAGTACATGAATGTGCATTGTAATCATCAAGTTGCTTAATCCATGGCTGTTCTTTTTTCGTTCGTTATATTCAAAATGTCAGACTATCTAATAGGTTTGCTGGCATGCAGATAGCCCGCATAATCGACAGATTAGTGCAAATTGTACTTTTTCTCGTGCGTTTTTCCTGCATCACAGACTAATTCGACAGTTTCGCGTAAATTGTAAATAAATTGCAGCACTTCCATACGATGTATATGAGGTTCATTGAGTTGCTGTTTCAGTCATGTTCGTGAAAAATGTAATCGTTGGCGAGACGATAAGTTTGTTTTTTCTTTGTTTCCATGTTGAATGATTTCTGTTGATGCTGAGATTCTACCGTGAAAAGATTTTATGCAACCTTATGTACTCGTTTTCCCCAGTTGGTTATTTGGTGTTTCATGTGTAAGTAAAGTTTTTCTGCGAAGAGGTTGCGAGTTTTGTTTGATGATATACTCTAGCACCTGAGTTGTCCGCTGATGCGGTTTACATGTATTGTATGCATATGTATGTTTTTGGTCGCTGGAGATGGTGATGCATTTTGCTCCGCATGTAGGAAAGTTAGGGTACGACAATGCAACGGGTGACGTTGGAGGATTTTGATGCATACCGCGATGAAGATGATCAGGGTGGAACGCGCAGAAAGAGAAAGGTATGGTGTTGTGGGGTAAACCCGGACGCGGGGTAAACCCGGACCCCACAGATTTTCTAAACTTGGCGCTTCTGCCGTGTGGAACATGGCAGCTCAGTTGAAAGAGGGGAGTTCAAAAAATCGTTTGGTAGACTACTTGTTTCAATTGGTTGTATGATTGCTGAGATATCCTAGGGGTATGGGTACCGTATTTTTGGGTGTATATCCCCCCCTATTGTATAATCCCCCCCTAGTGTATCCCCATTGGCAAAACATAAAATTTGTCCTTTGTATATCCCCCCCCCCGGTGTATAACCCCCCATGTACTGTAAGGTACCTGACCTACCTATGTAGCTGGTCCTATGCTGGCTATAGCTACTCCTACACCATGCTGCTATGCCTGTAGGCTTAGCTGAGCATGTCTTGTACTAGAATAACCCTGTTTTAACCGCGATTATGCCCTAAAACGCATACTTTTGACCTCAAAAACATGCCTCTACACACCTCTCAAAAAACATAAATTTTGTCCTATGTATATCCCCACCCATTGTATATCCCCCCATAGTGTATAACCCCCCATTGGACCTCTCAATTTTTGTATACCCCCATGGGGCTATACACCCAAAAATACGGTATACTCCCCATGTTTGGGTATTTCCAAGGCCACTCTATTTATTTTTTACGTTTTTTTGGCAAAAGTACTCTTAGCTTTGACGTTTGTGTGCTTATATGTTCACAGAGGCTATCCGTTCCCATGGATTTGCGCACGTCTTATGAGAGCCCAAGGACAAGTCAAAGTAATTTGGACGAGGAATGCGGCAGACAAGAAGTCCTCGGTTCTAAGGCAAAAGTACGTGTAGTAGGAATGCTCGTGTTGTCGTATCTCAACGTTTTGTCCAGACCCGTACAATGGCTTGAATATATCAGGCATGATTTCGTTGATTCTCCCATTTGATTCGTAGGAGCAACTTCAGAAAACGGCGACGAGGAAGAGGTCCAGCAGAAACGAGAAGAAATCGGTCGTCACTGAAAGTAATACTGGACGTCGTGCCCGAACCCCCGAAGGTAGATATGGCGGAACAGTTGTAGTAGGTGGGTCAGAAACAGAGAAGTTTTGGGTCAAGGGAAACGCAAGGACAAGCCGATGCACTAGAGGAGACAATCGTATAGTAGACGCGCTGGCGGTAGAGTTACGAGCGAGCGGTGGCTCGACGGTGAATTTGTACGGTTTGCTAGATGTTTGCACAACCAGTGGCCCGTTACAGATTCGCAGTAAAACCTTTTGCAAATTTGGCAACCCTTTTGCAGATCTGGCAACCCTGTTGTGTAATGTGGATATGGAAACCTTATTTATGTATCTAATCTGGCAACCATTTTGGACAGTTGGCAAAAAGTTGCACATCTGGCAACCCTTTCACAGAGTTGGCAACCCTGTCGCATCGAAGATCTGGCAACCCTTTTTTGCGTATTAGCAATCTGGCAACCCTTTTGCAGATCTGGCAACCCTTTGGCACATCTCCCACTTATAGTCTCGTGTGCACTTTCGGGCGTGACCATTTGCAAACACTGGCTGGAAAAAATGCGTCATTTCTGTGTACTCTTAGTACTAAAATATCGATTATTGATCGATTATTGGTGATCGGCTGATCAGATCAAAAGTCGAAGGGCTTCGGTTTGCTTTTTCTGTTGCAAAGTTTGATTATTTTACCCTGGATGTGTGAAAAAACAAGTAAAAGTAACTGCAGTCTGTAGCTCTAAGTACTGAAGTATCGATTATCGATCGATTATTGGTAATCGACTGATCAGATCAAATATCGAAGACCTTCCTGGCGCCCTTGAGGGCATAAGCTCTCGAAAGAGCCCTGGATGGATGCTGTTGCTGCAAAATGGAGTGAGTGTGAGTGAATCTGCGCGCTTTTAGTACTGAAATATCGATTATCGATCGATTATTGGTGATCGGCTGATCAGATCAAAAATCGAAGGCCTTCCTGGCGCCCTTGGGCTTATAAGCTTTCGAATGAGCCATTACTCGACGCTGTAGCTGCAAAACTGAGCGAGTTTATCGCATCACAGACACACACACACACACAGACAGACATCAGCCCTATTTGTTAGTAGATCCTTGTTTTCGGTTGTATTTGTAGAAGAAGAGACGCTCAAATTAAGCAAGCCGGAGAGCGGTGCAACGGGTCGTTGGAAAATGTTTGACGAAGAGACTAGCATTGACAAAGAGGACATGGGGATTTTTCGCAGAGAGTATAATGGTACGTGGCGTGAAAAATGCAGATTCTCTGCTTCTGTGTGTGGTGCGGCGTAAACGTAGGTTTGCAAGCACCAGTGGTCCGTTGAAAGATGCGTGCGTTGTTTTTTCAGCAGCAAGGCGACGAGTTTTTGAACGCCAAATACATATACCTGTCCACAAAGGTCGGGCTCAACGCGAGGAAGAAAGGAAAAGTGCAGCGGAGATGGAGACGGAAAGGACGGCGCAGGTTGATAGCGAGCGTCAAGAAGACGAGAATAGCGACCATGCTGAATCAGTGGTATTCTAAAGGAGGAATGGATGAGATGCAGATTTCTCGAACTTTAGGTACGTAGTAGAGCTTTCACGGGAACCTGGATTCGGAATCCGAGTCACTTTACTGATAGCCTATTTACGTATGCATGTAATGTACGTAACGTACGTACCTATAGTCCTTACTGTTCCAGAAAGGACTGTACTGTGTACGTACGTACACAATCATATGTACATAACAGCAAACATATGTATGGACCGGTCCCGGAACCCGTGGGTATGGTTTCAAGACCCGAACCTGGATCCGGACCAGGACCTGGATCAATGTAAAAAGCGTAGTTCGCGGTAGCTCTAGTACGTAGCACTTACGTTTATGATCGCATGTACTATGTTGGCAATTTGCAATCTACTCAGTAGTCGGATGTGATAAAAATATGAGTATTCGGATGTTGTAAAAGTTTGAGTAGTAAAATTATTTTATTCCTGGAAGCTTGGAGTTGTTGCTGTTTTGTTGCGATATGCTATACTGCGTACGATTTGTGAGCGCATTGAAATACTGTTCTGTCTTTCTTAATAACCGATTGTGTACCTACAGGGTGTATCAGAAGTAACTCTCCGGATGTTTGTGCTTATATCTTCACAACGGAGTGTCACATTCAAATGCGGTTTTTTGCGTTGAATAACCAAGGCTTCAACGTTGATGCTGCCAAAATTTCAGCTTTCTAAGCCAACAGGATACGGCTCAAACAGCTCGATTTGCAAAGCGTCAATTTTCACACATTTTTGCAGGCGGCCAGGTACAGATCGGCTCCAGTTTTTCTCTCCCCAGTTTACCTAACCCAGTTCTCGCCTCAGTTTTCTTTCCGCAGTTTTTCTCTCTCCAGATTTATCTGGAGCACAAGTTTCGGCAGTGTTTTCCACCTCCGTGCCACTTTCTTGCAGATTCAAACTTGGCAAACAGTATTATAGCCAAAATTCGGTCATCCAAGCTTTTCCTTGGGACGCTGAAGCCATGGTGATCAAATTGACGTCTAACTTCGACAAGGTTGCTCAAAAATGCATAAAACTTAGCGTGGAATGGTGAACAGACTTGAAAGTGCGAGAAAAAAGCGAAATTGCAAATCCGTTGCCCAGCCTCAGTGCCCTGCCTCCGTTTTGCTCCAAAAAAGGCGCCGCAACTTTGACCGCTTACAGCGCCATGACAAGACAATCTAGGAAGCTAAAATTTTTGACTGCATCAACGTTGAAGCCTTGGCTATTCAACGCAATAAACCGCATTTGAATGTGGCACTCCGTTGTGAAGATATAAGCACAAACATCCGGAGAGTTACTTCTGATACACCCTGTATTTACCTGTTGTCGTCTAATGAAATGTTGCCGGTTTCAGATCCCTAACGGGAATAGTAGCAAGAGATGTCGTTTGAAGATCTCCCATTGGAGATTCTGACAAAAATTATCTCGCCGAACGTGGACAGTGTGTTGAAAGCCATACGTTTGAGCGCTGTGTGTCGTCGGTTCAGGGCCGTGGCGTACGATGGCATAACTACTCTGCGGGTTGAAGTCAGGAGCACTGGCGCGGTGGTAGTCTACAATGGAAGTCGATGGAAGGGTATCCCCAGAACGGATGACATCTTGTCTCGTGTTGCAGCAAGGTAAGAGTAACTCTGCGCTGTTATATGCTCGAAGTGTAGGTGTGTTGTAGTGTTATGAGGACTAGGAGTTGTCAGGCTAATAGTAGTTGGCACTTGGACAAAGCGTGATGCGGAGTTTCCTTTTTTTTCTGTTGAGTAGGAGTACACGAAGTTTGGATAGTATTTCGCATTTTTAGATGTACATTACGCAACGCGCCATCCAAGTGACATTTGCTATTAGTCAGACGGTATTAGTAGTAGGCGGGCGTGGCGTAAGTCAATCATCCTTTCGGATGCCATCGCACGTACAAAATCGGATGGCTTACATTGTTAGTTCTTCCTGAGGTTTAGCACATGTACATGGTCTGACGCTTTTGATAGGAACATGATTCTTTCATTTGCACCCTGTTTGATGGCGCGTTCACCAGACATTCGCTACGTACGTAAATCCTTCCTTCCGTCCGTAAAACGTATCTAGACGTACATGGCACATTGCAAACAACCATGTACTCCTAGATTTGTTTGAACGAACGCACGGACGGACGGTCGGATGGCTGGACGTGACGGAATTCTGGTGAACGCGCCAATAGCCGTGTCATGTTCGTTTGGAATTCTGTGGTGTTGATTACATCAACGCTGAAGCCTTGGCTTTTCAAGCGGCAAAGAAATGCAGATGAGCGTTTCTTTTTGTGAACAGATATTAGCGTTAAGACCCCGTGATTTTATTCTTATGCGAACTCCACGACGGTGGAGTTTGTCAAATACTTGGTCGCGCAATGGAGGAGTGTCAGTTTGAAGTTGTTGTTTCAGTGCTAAGAACGGATCGTTGGAAAATTATCCTGCTCTGGTTATCTTATGGAGCAAACTGAAGCTGCTAGACACCGTGTGGTACGAGAGTGCAAAGAGGACGGAAGAAGGAGAGTTCGCTTTGCAGTGCGTTTTGGAGTTGATGAAGCAGATGCCCAGACCAATCGTTCAGCTTCTGGTGCGAGAGAACGAGCCGGGAGCTATATACTCCATGTCCAACTTGGAGGTGGCAAATGTATTCCGCCACAACTCGCGTCATCTCATAGGGATATTGACTTCGGTTTTTGGCACTAGTATTAACACCTACCCCGAGGAAGCGGTCATTGTTGCCAACAACTTTTACTTTTGTTGTTCGTTTGTTGTCGGTTTGTTGTCGGATTTTGTATGGTTGTTGTCGGATCCGACAACAACAGTACAAAATCCGACAACAATCCGACAACAAACTTTTGTATGGTTGTTGTCGGATCCGACAACAACAGTACAAAATCCGACAACAATCCGACAACAAACGAACAAAAAAAGTCAAAGTTGTTGACAACAATGACCGCTTCCGCGGGGTAGGTGTTAAAGTTGGCAGTTGCGTTGCCAGGTTTCGTGTTTTTTTTTTGAATCATGCTTTGAACATCGTCCATCGTATTGTTTGGTCACATAAAAACGCGTCTGTCCTATTCCACGTACTATGCAACTGGTACAGAAAACGTTTCTTAAGCAACACGGACTGGTTGGTTGTTGTCTGACCAGGTGATTGCGTAGATTACTAAAACAGCATGCACTGACACGTACTCCTAGAGCGCGCGTTCTAGGAGTACGTGGTGCTGAATTTGAAGATTCATGAACTCCTTAAAGAACCAGACGAATAGGAATACATGGACACGGGAAAAATTAGTGGTGGGTAGGTGTTTTAAGTTATTTTGGACACTGGACGCTATGGGCGCTGGGTGTATTTAGCTTCATTCTATGCGTAATGATAACCTCAAGCCGCAAACCTGAGCCGTCAGTATGTCCATTCGCAAAGGCCATATGCATTCTATTGCTCATCGTCTAGCGTTCAACGCCCTGCGCGCAGTGCGTAACCTCTTCGTGACCTGCATTCGGCGTCCAGTGGCCAAGAACTTCAAACACTTGTGGAGGTTTCGATTTGGTCGTAGCGAAGTTTTGAGGTATCAAAGTGCTAAAATTTTTGGAGGTTTGCAGAAGTCAATGTCCCTTTTTACTGATGTCACGCTGCGGCATACAGTTCCTTCTTTCGAGAACGCGGATGGTGGAAGAAATTTCTTCACGATACTGGAAGATGGCATGAGGGACTGTACGGCGATCAAGAGCATTACTCTTGACGTCAGTTCGCCGTTTGTTTCTGGCGATTTCCTGCGAGGCAAAGTTAAAGGGAAGATTTACGCCTCTTTTTCCGATTAGCAATAGGAAATTGGTGTTTGGATGGTGCGGGTGAGAGTGTGACATTCCATGTACTATTTGTTTCATCCTGTTCTTCAGTGTGTTGAAGAGCGCTTCTCCGAAAATGCACCTTCGGTACATTTTTATGGGCCAGCAGCCATATTCCAAACATATTGAGCCTTCCGCATTACATTGCTGACCAGGTTGCAATTTAACCCCTCCTGTTTGCTGAGATACGGCTGCTGGTAGGCCCAATTTTCCCCCCCACTTGCCCGCCACTTTTTTCAAAAATTCTTAGCATCATTGTACTCCATTTTCTTCGCAGATTTCGGTTTGGGGCATGCCCCTTCCATATTTTGGTGAAAACACCATAAAAATTTGACGAGAGGCGGGCAAGTGGGGGGAAAATTGGGCCTACCAGCAGCCGTATCTCAGCAAACAGGAGGGGTTAAATTGAAACATGGTCAGCAATGTAATGCGGAAGGCTCAATATGTTTGGAAAATGGCTGCTGGACCATAAAAAGGTACCGAAGGTGCATTTTCGGAGAAGCGCTCTTCAACACACTGAAGAACAGGATGAAACAAGTAGTATGTTATCGCCATACGTAATCCCAGGCTTTAGATTGATTGTAGCTATCCGGAAAGAACCCGCCCATAGGCGGGCCGAACCCACCCCGTCCGTACGCGGGATGGAGAAATGAACTCCGATCGTAAACGGGATTTGTTGATTGGCTATGTGTTAGTGAATGCCTAGGATTACGAAGGGGGTTAATCTGCTCCGTAAGAGCAGACGCACTACGTAACGGCTTCAGGATGTCTTTATGATGAAACATGACCGGGTGGGAAAGTAAGCGTGCGGAAGGAAAGCAAATTAGGTGCTAATCTTCCCTTATTCTGAAACGATTATTCTGCAAAGTGTACAGCCAATGGGACACCAGGAGCTATCACAGCTTAGTGAAGGGGCTCTCTGGATTACAAGTCGACAAGTTGGAAAGCAGTCGCTATGTCATTCCAGCAGATTTGACGATTCGCTTGAAGAATGCAAAGGTAAGGGAGGTTTTGTTTGACTAGAAAACATCACATTTAAGGTCTCACACAATAGTTTCGGGAGGGCTAGAGGGCTCAAAATTTGTCTGAACATGTACCCCCATAGGCTCTAATTGTAGGCAATTTTTTAGCTCCGAAGCCCCACCGTGGGGCTATTTCCCCCCTATAAGTTTTCATGAGGCAAACGCACATGAACCTGTAATCGCACGCACACGCACAGTGCGCCTTATGAGTGTTTACGTGTAGCCCCCTCAAAAAAGTTCATAGATGCACTAGGTGTGTAATGGGCAGGGAATTTGGGTGGGTTATAGAGCAACAAAGTATTTATGTTTAGATTGGAGATCTGGTGAGAGCCGTGCAAAGCGCCCGTTTTGCTGCTTATTCAATGATTAAGCGAATGGAGATGGCGGACGTCGTTGTCTCAGAGCTGATTGAATATCGGGACGCCGTTGGATTCTGGAAGAAGTTACCAGGTGTGGTGATGGCCACCTATTCGCCTTCGCAGCCATACTGGAATCAAAAGATGCTACCGGAAGTTGGGTGTTTGGCCAACGCTTTTTTGTACGCAGGCGTGGCTGATCAGCGGGAGATGCGCATTCGTATGCCTGATGTTCCTGCGCTGCAGTTAGCCATGAGGGATGCGATGAGAATGTTGCCCTTTATTGATAAGTTGGGAAGTGGACCGTTCGATGAGGGGGAAGTGATTATGAAGTTTGGAAACGAGCAGAAGTCTGTAGTGATTGTGAACGGACTTGACCATTGGTGAGTTTTTGGGCGGGCATGCGTGATGAGGTTGCAATATGTTCGTGAAGCACGCGCCCAGTGCTAGGGTCATGTAGTACCTTTTGTGATGGTAGGAATGGTGGGTAGTGTGTGTGTTGGTGTTTAGCGTTAGGTGATATGTGCGTGCCGCAAGTGCGTATATGAATGTGCATTCACCACCATGTTGATGTGTTTAGAAGTTGAATAAATGTTTGAAAAGTTGGTTGTAACTTATTGCTTGGCGACGAGTGGGATTCTCGTACGATATTTTGAGGCGTACCTATTTCCATTCAGAAGTAGTATAATAGTTGTGTAATTCGTAAGGAAATGGAACAAGCATGGTTTGTGCCGGAGGATTTGTACGCGAACTTGGTGGATAGTGGTTTAAAGACCGAAACGGGCCGGATAATTCGCTGCAATCTCTTCACGTATCGATGCAGCGTCGTGAGGGCATCAATTTGTGCTAGTTTTTGTCTTTCTAGTTGTTCTGTTCGTCTAGATATTTGAATGGGCAATCGGGGTTTTCTCGTTATTTTGTTTTGTGGAGAGCTGCGTTGATCCTGCGTATTTTTTTGCGTTGCGCCGAGGTGTTTTAAGTTACTGGGCGCTGGGCGCTGGGCGCTAGACGCGGAGGGGTTAACTACTGGACGCTGGGCGCTGGTCGCTAAACGCGGAGGGGTTAATCACTGGGCGTTGGGCGCTGGGCGGTGAACAGTTGCATATAGTTCGTGTAAACGCATGGACAGACTTAGATTTAGACATTAGGCTTAGGCTTAGGCTTAGGCTTAGGCTGGGACGTACCCCTCTGCATCCAATACTGAAGCCTTAGCCTTAGCTTTAGCCTAAGCCTAAGCCTAGCCTCAACCTAAGCCTCAGCCTAAGGCTAAGCCTAAGTTTGCTCATTCGTTTGCGCAAAATAGATGCTACTGTTCACCGCCCAACGCCCAGCGCCCAGTGGTTAACCCCTCCGCGCCCAGCGCCCAGCGCCCAGCGCCCAGCGCCCAGTAACTTCAAACACCTGTTGCGCCGTCGGTTGTCCGCTTGCCGTCGATATGCGCGCACCGCGGACGGAGCGAGGAGAAAAGGAAAGGAAAATAGAACCTGCGGTGACCGTGCACGAACACACATGTACAGCGTGGAGCGAGGAGAGAAGGAAAGTTCGCCACAGAGTAGATTGAGGAGAAACTCGACGTACAGAGTAGCTTCATAGACAAAATCTGGCGCAAGTTGATGCCTGCATGATGTTGCATCGAATGGTGAGGAGATCTGGGCGAGTTGTCAGGTCACTTTCGGTCTTTTAAAAAGGTGCGCGCGAAAGTTTTTGGAGAAAGAGAAAGCCGTTTGGAAGCAGTGTGTACTAGGTAAGTACGGACAGATATCGTAAGGGGATTTCTAGTATGTCCGGCCTGTGTAGAAGGCGATTTTTAGAGTGGGGCAAGATCAGAATTTCGTGACTCGTGTTTCTTTGCGAAAGCCATTAGTTACAGATAATACCCTATGGAATGGCAACAGTGATGTCAATTTAGACACGCTCAATCTTTGCCTACCCGCGTATATTATGTCATATTTTGGCTCCGGTTGGGACTTATACTTTCCAAGAATTGTTGGTGTGATTGGGTTTACCCCATTTTACCCTAGTTTATGCTGTTCGCATTTTCCGTCGTGCAGGTGACTCCGAATTCAGGATCACCATCAAATTACCCGTGCGCTCCACGAAGAGGAAAGTATAAGTCGAAATCTGCAGGTAGTACGTTGTTGTAGCGGAGTTTGAGTGTCTTTTGTTTTTAGCCAGGTCACAGACAAAGAGTGCAGCTCGTTTAGACAACTGTGACAAGGAGGAAGTGAGACCTACGCTTCAAAGGGTTGCCCCATGGATTTGGAAAGGACGATGCAATGCACTAGATGTGTCTTGGAGGAACTCGTGTGGCCTAATGAAGCAGATAGGAGACGAGACGGTGGTTGCGGCCATGCACAACGCGAGAGGATTGTATAGGAAAGTGAATGCGAAATTTCGGAAGGAGCGGAAGCTGCATCAGCTTCGAAGTATTTATTCTTTGTCAGGCGGTCTATGTTTGTGTATGACAAGTGCATCACAGCAGCTCTCCTAGGAAAACCGGCTAGCTGTCATTAATAAAAGGAAAATTTGTGTCACTGAGGTCATCCGAGTGTGTAGTCAAGTGGGTAAGGCGCTCGGCTGGAACTCTAGAGGTCCAGGGTTCGATTCCCTGGCACATTCGGCAAATTTTCCTTCTCGCCTGTGTCACTCTAGTCGGCCTTGTTTGTTTGAGCGGTGCCAAATAGCCTCCTTCTCCTCGGAAAACCGGCTAGCTGTCATGACCTAAAGGGAAAATTGTGTGACTGAGGTCATCCGAGTGTGTAGTCAAATGGTTAAGGCGCTCGTGATGGAACTCGAGGTCCATGGTTCGATTCCTTGGTGCATTCGGCAAATGTTCCTTCTTTACTGACAAAATGGTGATATTTTCGGACACTGTTGCGTTATGGCAACAGAGTTGCGCCTTGACTTTATAATTCTAGCTGCTATGTACATCTAGATTTTTAAGTTTTGCAGTTTTTGTGTTCCCCTATACTTTACTCTGTGACGAGCTGCAGAAAACTGAATATCTCGTGGTGCGACGTCGCATTTTCGCTGCTCGTCGCGAGTTTTGATTTCCTCTACTACTCGCTCCACGCTGCGTACGTTTTCGGCCGTGGTCGCTGCTTGCTTTCATTTTTCCTCCGCGCTCCGCGCTGCATGTGGAGCGACGGCAAACGGAAAGACGACGGCGCATCGCAAATGATATGCAGACAGATGCAGCTCGTCAGAGTAAAATGAAGGAAGCCATAACTGCAAAACTAAAATATCTCGACGTACAGAGCAACTAGAAAGATAAAATATGGCGCAAACTGATGATAGCACGAAGCTGCGTCGATCGATGAGAAGATTTCACTGATTTGGCACGGCCGGTTTGGTCTCTAAAGTGATGTATTCTTTGTTCTTTAGGAAAGGCACGTGAGCGGAGTACTGTGTTTCGAAGGATACAATGGGGCGATCACGACGAGGAGAGAAAACCTTTTGTTCACAAGTGTTCAAACATGTTTTGGTCAAAGAAGCACAAAGGCTGAGGGGTATGTGTTGGAGGATGGTGTTTCTGTGGTTGCGTAGTTTGTAGAGCGCTCTCCGCAGTTCCGTTTGAAAATAAGTCGTTTTCACCTTTTAGCTCAACGAGTATCCAGATTCACATACGTGGCAGTGTCGGTTAATCCCTACCTCAGGTGGACTATTGTCAGCAGAATGCTTTGTACCTCAACGCTTTCGATCATTGGTCGAGCAAACACATAATAGTTGCAGTTTCTAGGTGTAGGAGTTATTATGAAATTTTTTGCGCGTGTGTGCAAGTTTTGGATAGGAAAACAACCGAGACTTGAATGTGCAAAAGGACCGTTGTATTGTTAGCGATCTCAATGCGCCGCCTGTGATATGCGTAGCGCCATTTGCGTTTGTTAGTATTCACGATTGTGAACTTTTCGTGCGTGTTGGTTACAATTGCTTCTTGTTGTTGGCTGTGATTTTTGAAATGAATAAACGCATTTGGGATGAAGCACTGCGTGTTCTGCCCAGGCGAAGATGTGGTTTTTGCCAATATATCGTTCCAAATATGCGTGGTTTTGTGAATGGTGTCAAAAATACGTATTCGTAGAATGAAACGGTCTAAAGAGTGCATCACGCAAGCTGTGGTGGCTGGCCTTTCAGGGAGCAGAAATGAGTGTCGGCCAGATGCTGAAGTGAAGAAAGACAACGTCAGGCAGCATAACTTGTGGAAGTGGCCCAAGAGAAAGTGCCACGTGCAGCGTACGCTGCGCTTTACGAAGTCTGCAAGGTTGGCCAAAGTGCGAAGAGCGGTACTGGAGATTCCTATTGACGCAGGTAAGGAGATGTACGTTTTAAAAATGAGATTTTTTACGAATGCGTAAGGTAGTAATCGACGGATGAACGAGATTGTCCATGGCATTACCCTTTTGTAAGTTTCGCGTAACTCTTAAATGGAAGAGCTAGTACCTTTTATTGAAACCACTACGGTTGCGCGGAATACGCATTCGCAACATAACAGCTATAGTCTGGCCAATCGCAGTTGGCACCCCAACTCAAGGCGAGTTGCGTAGTTTGCAGAAGTAGGAGTACACAAAGCGTGGACAGAAATCCGCATTTGTAAATCGATTTTACGCAACGCGCATTGAGTCCAGGTGCCAACTGCTAATGGCCAGGCTATAGCAAGTGGGCAGTCGTAGTGAATTTAGCATTCCTATACACACTAGTTCACCTGATGTCGAACGCAGGGGGCAATATCTTTTGCAGATAGTACAAGTTGTCTACGACAGTGCGATGAGTCGGAAGATTGCAGTGAAGGTGACGGCGTAAGTCTTGAAGACGAAGAAACTCCATCGTTTCCGCATGAAGATAGCGACGACAGCTCTAGAGCGGCCGCTGGAGCGTCACAAGGTAGTGACGATGAGTCGGAGGGTTCAGATGACGACGAGCACGAGCGTCGCCGTCCAAGTTCGCCTGCTCGTAGCGATTCTAGTATGAGCGACAATGATGATTCTTCTGTGGTTTCATCGGACAGTGGTGGGTACGATGACGATGAAGACCCTCCTCAATTCACGGAAAGATGGAGAGATGTGTGGGTTGATGTACTAACTTTCATTGTTGCCGTGACAGCTGTCGCTACAAGATTGGGAAGAGTTTTGGTGGCGTTGTTGAAAGCGGCAGCTAGACCGTTCGGAATGGTGAAGTCGAGGAGCGTAGAGAAAAGGAAGAAGGCAATTTTGAAACATTACAAATTGCGAATACGACCAATTTGCCCTAATTGCGGGAGAAGGACACCAGGAGAGTCTATTCCGTGCAACAGGGACGAATGCCGCGCAAAGTCGGACAGAGGTGGCCCGTCTCGGTCGTCTAGGCCGCAAATGTACGCTTACTTTTCAGTGAAGCGTCAGCTCGCGCGTCTCATTCAGCGAACGTACGATGACATTGTGGATTCGCAGCGCAATCACCCGCGGCCTAATGGCGAAATGGAAGATGTGGTGGATGGGAGATACGCCAAAGAAAGAGACGAGAAGATGCGGAAAGATCCGAATCCGCCAGATTTACAAAGTGCAATACTAAAACTGCTTAGTAAGAGAGTATGCAATACGAGACTAACCGATACGAAATGTACCTGCCAACTCCATTCTTTATGTACTGCCTGTGCAAGGAAGAAGAAGCTGTAATGCTGAATGTGCTCGTGAATGCGCTTTTATGAAGGAAATGTGCTCACAAGCGGCAACCGGCTACGCAGAAATACGCGTGTTTACGCGTATTTGTAATGGAGCCATTTTGTTCTTGCGCATACATGCGCATAAGTAAGAGGAGTAAGCAGGTGTTTTCAGTATCGGTCAAGCAGGAGAGGCTAAAATACAAGTTATAAATCTGGGACCCATACATTATTTATCACGAGAACTACGCGACGGAGAGCAAAGCGGTCACAAATTTCTTGGATAACTTTAGCTCGCCTCTCCATTAAAGAAGCGTTTGATTATATCTGCTCTCAGTGTCGAGATCTCGCCGATTTCATTCAGTACTAAAATCGGTTTACCATTTGGCAGACGCTAAGTCATGCAAACCTTGACACCCCACGACCCTGTACGCCCGATGCCCATTTTTATTGTTTTCATCATGTATTAATATTTCTACCACTTTTGTTTTTTCGGGTGTTTGCGAGGTTTAGAATAGGCCAATGTTCCACGTCCAATCTGCTTGTTTTAATAATGAAGTAGATCGGCGAGATCTCGACACTGAGAGCAGATAGAATCAAATGTTTTTTTTTACTGAAGAGGTGAACTGAAGTTATTCATGGAAGTTTTGACCGCTTTGCTCTACGTCGCGTAGTTCTCGTGATAAATAATGCAGGGGTCCCAGAATTATAATTTGTACTTTAGTAAAATTTTGTTCTTTCCTGTGATCCAACAAAGCATCTAAAATTATGCAATGTGATTCATTTCATATACTGTTAATTTAGCAGTATGCTGAATGTCTGGCACATTACACTGAAAAGTTTGTTTTGTTGCCAGAGTGAGATGTTTGCGCATACAAATAGCTTAGCTGTCGTTGTCTCTTCAATCAGGTGTTTGAGTATTGCACTTGTTATACGTTCATGTCGAGCTGGACATTGACAGCTCCAGCAAGTTCAAAAGCTCGGGCGTTAGCTATACTCCGATGACCATGCGAATTTTGGATATTCCTCAAAGATTGCGACAGAAATTCTTCAACGGGATTTCCGTGGGTAATGATGTGGTTTAAATAAGCATGTATGGAGTAGGTGCTTTAGTCTGCTAAGAATTTGGCCAGATGTCTGCTTGTTTGTGTGATGCGGTGAAGTACATAAGTGGCTGCGTGCGTTTCAGCTATGCATTACGGCTCGGAAGAACCAGTAAGGGAGCTGTTCTACGAAAAGGCAGTGGACAGATTACGGCCTCTTTGCGAACAAGGCTTCAGGGTGCGGTTGTCGCGTCGAAGAAGAATCTTTGTGCGAATTTCCATCATCAGGCTTGGGGCCGATAACGAGGGAATGGCGGACCTTTTGAATAAGGATAAAGCCGCAGCGTACTACGCATGTCACTACTGTGACATGAAGGGAGTTTATGACAGACAGGCCAAATTCGTCACATATCCCTTCAGCGCAACCGATGGCCAACCCAGAACATTACGCACGCACCGGGAGTACGCGCTGCAACAGACGCAGCAGGTCCCACCAGCGAGAAGTTATCGAGGCGTGAAGGGATTTGCAGAGGTATCGCGTCAGGCATAGGTGCGGTTTATTTGTGTCATTTTATAGTTGAAATGTAATAGGTTTGTAGTTTCTTTTAGTTGATATGTAATAGTTTCACTTTGCCTCTTCAGACACTGGACAGCCCTAAAGTAGGACCATAATTGCTGGGACCCATGCCGTAGTTATATCGAGAACTACGCGACGTAGTCCAAAGCGGTCGAAACTTTCAGGGATAGCTTTAGCTCGCCGTTACAATAATAAAATCGTTTGCTTCCAACTACGAAGTGTCGAAATCTCGCCACATGCATTCAGTACTGAGATCGTGTCTCCGTTTGGCAGTCGCTAAACCACGCAAACCACGACACTCCACGACCCTGTACGTCCGATGCCCATTTGTATCGTTTTCATAATGTATACATACTATTTCTACCCTTTGATTTTTCGGGCGTTTGCGAGGTTTAGAATTATCCAAATGGTCCACGCCCAATTTGGCGCTTTTAGTGGTAAAGGAATTTGGCGAGATCTCGACACTGAGAGCAGATAAAAGCAATCGGCTTTTGTTTTGGAGAGGCGAGATAAAGTTATCCATGTAAGTTTTGACCGCTTTGGGCTACGTCGAGCAAATATCGAGATAAGCAGCGCATGGGTCCCAGCAATTCTAGTCTTACTCTTGTTAGAGCTAAACCTGAAAGTATTTCAGTAAAGCATGATAGTAAGTGCATTACGTATCACGTCATATCCCTTTGCGTTGCGTCGTTATTTATTACTATTTTTTTGGACAGGTACACTACGTTGTAGAGCGCTTCTCTAAAAAATGCACCATACGCACCTTTTTTTATGGTCCAGAAGCTGTTTTCCAAGCATATTGAGACTTTTACATTACGTTGCGGACCAGTTTAAAATTTAACCCCTTCTGTATGCTGAGATATGGCTGCTGGTAGGCTCAAATGCCCCCTTTGGTGCCAGCCATTTTTTTCAAAAGTGCTTACCATCATTCTACTCCATTTTCTTTACTGATTTCGGTTTGGGGCATGCCCCTTCGATATTTTGATAGATAGGCCATCAAAATTGTCGAAATTGAGTAAAGTAGTCAAAATTACCCCTTTTTGGGCTATATCATGGTCTATTCATCAAAATGTGGGAATGGCATGCCCCAAATCGAAATCTGTGAAGAAAATGGAGTAGAATGATGGTAAGCACTTTTGAAAGAAATGGCCGGCACGTGGAGGGCAATTTGGGCCTACCAGCAGCCATATCTCAACACACAGGAGGGGTTAAATTTTAAACCGGTCAGCAACGTAATGCGGAGGTCTCAATGTGTCTGTAAAACGGCTGCTGGACCATAAAAAAGTTGTCCAAAGGTACAGTTTCGAAAAAGCACTCTACAATGTAGTGTGCCTAGCAAAAGAATAAATAGTACATTTTTGACTGTTTGAAGTTTCGCTGTTTCTTTAGTGCATGTGGTTTGGAGGCCAACAAAACATGGTTTTGTGCAGTTTAGCACAAGTGACGCAACGTAAAGGGTTATGATCTGATGTGTTTTGCACTTGTTCTCACGCTTTATCGACTGTTTCATGCTGGTTTAGCGGTAATTTTCTGCCGAAATTTCTTTAAAGGTTGTACTTTGAGCCAGTTGCGAGAGTTGTGTAAGGTGAGGAGTTAGCATCAGTTAGTATTAGGAAGTTTTGCACGTGCACCGGGATGGTTAGTTTTGGTTTCGTGTTCTTTCAGATTTTTCGTCTCTGTTTACCCGTGGCAGTAGCTGTGGATTTACTGCATCTGTTGTATGAGGGAGTGTACGAGCGCTATTGGGCCGCAATGTTTGAGGTGGGGCCACGAACTGATTTGGACGAAAAACTGGGCACCAATGCCAATCGGTGGAATATGACACAATTCATGGATCAAATCGCACAAGTCGTCGAGCACGTCAGGCCCCACACTTACCTACGTGTGCCTACTCGCAACGTGTACGATGAACCCTTATTTCACGGCGGTGAACGAGGTTATCACATGGAAGTGTTACTCCCGCCGATTCTTCATCAATTTATGGCTAGAGCGAGACCAGATGCAAAGTCCCCCACTGATGGGTCGCCACAGCACTTCCTGTCGCTGTTGACGCTGCTTCACGGAATTAGACTGCTGAATCGTCGAGTACTGGATAATCGCGCCATTGAAGTCAGCAGGTTGTTGCTGGGTGCGTGGTACGCGTCCCTGCGCTACTACATGGGATCGTTTGCGGAAACCCTGAAAGCGCACATAGTGGGACACCACTATGCTGACAAGGTGACAAGTCGTGCCATTATTCTGCGCTTGTGATGTGTCGTTGTGAAATGATGTGTAAATTACGTGTAGGGTAGTATGGGGTAAAGTGGACCACTCAACAAGATCTCCAGAAGCACAGCCTGAAGCAAGGCAAGTAATACACCAAAAGATAGGTTTTTTGAAACTGGTTGTAGGATGCCAAGTAAGACCGATTTGCTAAATTTATTTAGAGAGATATTAGCAATTTTCGGTAGTGGGGTAAAGTGGACCAGGTGGGGGAAAGTGGACTACCCAAGCGTTTTTGATTTTTTTTTTAACCTGCCTGACCAGTTTTCAAGCAGCGGCTGGTTGCAGAGGAAGGAACAGAGAAAGGGGAAGGTTGTCCAAAGCAGCTGCTCGTTTCTTGCCGGACTAAAGTTTAGAAAAGTACGCCACAAACGGAACCAGTGTCGCTGTTGTGACAATACGTTCCAGTGGTTGATGCTCAAGTGGACCACATGAGCATTCGTACACATTTTCAGCCTACCTGGTCACTTTTCTCGTTGCAGATGGAAGCATGGGGAAAGAAGACAACCAAAAGAGGGGTTCCAAAAGCATATACTCGAATAACTAGACAAAAGTATTAATGATGACAGCTAGAAACTCAGTGAAGCGTATGTTTTAGCAAGTAGTGAAGTTAGCACCTAAAAGGAAAAAGGAGTTTTCAAGGGTCAGAATGGTGTCATGGTTGTTGGGGTTTGCCTTGTTCAAAGTGGAGTGGAGTTATAGCAGGATTAGGGTTGGGTGGTTCGAATTCCCCGGTGGTCCACTTTGCCCCATACTACCCTACACCGTGTTGTTTAGGCGAAAGATCTTGGGCCCCCCTGTGCTAACAGCATGATGGGATGTGAGGTATGTCGGCATGCGTAGTGGTAAAGTAGGAATGAAAAATTGTGATTGACCGACGGGACTGAAAATGTAATATATTTGTGTAGACAAATATTGGAACCATGAAGAATCACGTGCATGCGAAAGCAACGCGGGGACTTGTGACGAATCTAATAGAGAACGTCCTGGTTTTGACCGATTTGATCCCGAAGATGGATAAGCTGAAAAATCGAACTCAAAATAGGTAATTAGCGTGAATGAATGCGCTCAAAGAAGGGTTTCCAGGGACAGAATTTTGGATATGTTATTTTGCGCTTGCTTGTGGTTTATTTGGGTTTGTAAGATTTATAGCACTTAGGCTCAAAGAACCCCTGCGCTGGCTGTGGTAAGTTGTACCGAGTAGCAAAGGAAGCATGGTCAATGAAACGAATTTTCAGCCAGATTTTCCCTGGCGCTTTGCGCCTAAGTGCTAACTCATGAGGGCTAAAATGTTGCGGAGTTTGCAAAGTGCTGATTATTTCTTCTGCGACTCATGCTGTAGCCGCAGAAGAAGTGATCTACTGGGTTTGATGGGGTCGTGCTGCAGATTTCTGCGCAATTTGCTCGACATGCTGTTCAATTTGTTGTCAACTGAGAAAGTTCCATGGAATTTCATTCCATCCAGCAATCCGGACGTGCGGTACTCTCAGAATTCGAATGTGGGCGGTCTCGAACAAGAGGAATGGCGGGAATTGCAGAGAAAGTTCGGACAGGATCCAGCAGGTGAGTGCAGTCAATACGTGCACTTGGATAGTTTGAGTCAGGTTTGTACGTTTGGCAAATTTCCAAGGCAGACGCCGTGAACACAGAAACAGCACCTCGAGGAACCCTAGCTTTTATAGTAACCAGTGGCCCGTTACAGCTTCGCAGTAAAAGCCTTTTGCAGATCTGGCAACCCTTTTCAAAATCTGGCAACTCTTTTGCAGATCTGGCAACCCTGTTGTAGATCGTGATGTGTCAATATATTTTGCATCTGGCAACTATTTTTGGCAGTTGGCAAAAAAGTAGTATATCTGGCAACCCTATCGAAGAGTTGGCAACCCTATGGCAGACCTGGCAACCCTTTTCCCGCATAGATCTGACAACCCTTTTTGCAGGTCTGGCAACCCTTTTGCGCATTTAGCAATCTGGCAACCCTATTGCAGATCTGGCAACCCTTTTGCGGATTTAGCAATCTGGCAACCCTTTGCAGATCTGGCAACCCATTAGCGCATCTCGCGTTTTAGTCTCGTGTGCACTTTCGGGCATGACCATTTGCAAACGCTGGCTCGAAAACCTGCATCGTTTGGTTTCTGCAGTATTTAGTACTAAAATATCGATTAACGATCGATTATTGGTGATCGGCTGATCAGATCAAAAATCGCAGGTCTTTCTGGCGTTGTTGGAGCCATAAGCGCTTGAAAGAACCCAGGATGGATCATGTATGTAGCTGCAAAATTGAGTGAGTTATGAGTGAATCTGTGCGCTTATAGTACTAAAATATCGATTAACGATCGATTATTTGGTGATCGGCTGATCAGATCAAAAATCGCAGGTCTTTCTGGCGTTGTCGGAGCCATAAGCGCTTGAAAGAGCCCTGGATGGATCATGTAGCTGCAAAATTGAGTGAGTTATGAGTGAATCTGCGCGCTTTTAGTACTAAAATATCGATTATCGATCGATTATTGGCGATCGGCTGATCAGATCAAAAATCGAAGGCCTTCCTGGCGCCCTTGGGCTTATAAGCTTTCGAATGAGCCATTGGTGAACGCTGTAGCTGCAAAACTGAGGGAGTTTATCGCATCACACACACACACACACACACACAGACACACACACATCAGCCCTATTTGTTAGTAGATGAAGTAAGTAGGAGGGGCGTCTGTGCTAGGTGTTAGCTATAGGGTGCGTAGGACATCTGTTATAGTACTGAAGTAAGTAGGAGGGGCGTCTGTGCTAGGTGTTAGCTATAGGGTGCGTAGGACATCATGCGCTTTTCTCACAGTGTTGTGCCGGTTGTTAAGGAATCGATGATTTCGAGGATGTTCAGTGCGTGGATCGGATAGCTGTTCGCGGCTTGTTTGTGGCTGGTGTAGACCACTACGACAAACTGACCAAGACGACACAGTCACAAGTGCGGTTCACGGACACGCAGGATAGGTGGCAATTTGGAGAAGTCCTCAAAGTTGCTCTGGGGAAAGCTGGAGCTCGATGGGAAAGAAAAGTTTACTGCCTGCTGCGACAGTCGCGAATTATTTCGTCTTTGGTGCATGGTATTGATGAAGCAGAGGGAGCTTTGCTACAGGCAGTCGTGGAGCATTTGGATACCCACGAATTCTGGTGCCTTATTGAACAAGGGTACGACGAAGTCTGGATAGAAGCAGATCGCATAGTCTCCGCTGCTGTGCTGTTGGCAGTTCCGAAGGACGAAGAGGGTGAAGATATGCAGTTTTACGCCAGCGCTTTGGATCCAAGGAATGCGGCGTATTAGGAAAGTTTGTGCGAGAGTTAGTAAATATGTCAACATAGCAATTGGTTCTTTGTACCATTTTACTTGCAGATAGAAGTAATGCGTATTTCTTTGCCAGGCACACTAAGTTGTAGAGTGCGTCGTTGGAAATGTACCTTGGACGTCTTTTTTATGGTCCAGCAGCCATTTTCCAAACATATTGAGACTTCCGCATTACATTGCTGACCAGTTTGCAATTTAACCCCTCTTGTATGCTGAGATACGGCTGCTGGTTGGCCCAATTTTCCCCCACTTGCCCGCCACTTTTTTCAAAAATTCTTAGCATCATTCTACTCCAGTTTTTCCGCTGATTTCGGTTTGGGGCATGCCCCTTCGATATTTTGATAGATAGGCCGTCAAAATTGACGAAAATGAGTAAAGTAGTCTAAATTACCCCTTTTTTGGGCTATATCATGATCTATTCATCAAAATGTGGGAATGGCATGCCCCAAATCGAAATCTGGGAAGAAACTGGAGTGGAATGATGCTAAGAATTTTTGAAAAAGTGGCGGGCAAGTGGGGGGAAAATTGGGCCAACCAGCAGCCGTATCTCAGCATACAGGAGGGGTTAAATTACAAACTGGTCAGCAATGTAATGCGGAAGGCTCAATATGTTTGGAATGCGGTGCTGGACCATAAAAAAGACGTCCAAGGTATAGTTCTGTGCCTAGAAAAAAACATAAGTAGTAAGACAATGTGAACGATGCAATTGCAGCAACATTTGTGTTGCGCGTGTCGTTCATATGCATGTACGTACACGCCGAGTGGATCAGATTTCAGGTGGTCAGAATGCAGAGGCTAGGATTAGGGCTAAAACAATAGCCGTAGTCTCGCCACCGCATGCACATGAGCGGAAGCGCAAGCAAGCATAAGACGTGAATGAATTTGTATTGTTTGCATTTCTTGATTAGATTCGAAAAGGGATTGACACAGAATGTACCACTGCGAGAACAATAAAGAGGCAACAAACCATTTCGCCGTGTCATGATTCACTTTCAAGGCTTCATTGAAACCGCGTGACCACTTCTGGAGACCTCCAAGTTCCTTTGTATAACGAACATGCTGAGGTTGTCGAAAACTTGTGTCTGAGTTTGAAGTTTGTTGCAATTCAGCGATGGTTGCCGATGTTGTGCCCGTTGATAACAGAAGGCTGTGCTGTAGGATGGCGACTTTTTAGATCAGTACAGCGAGGGGTTGGGATGAAGCGGTGGATTGCTGAGAGTGAGGCATTCAGCTCTACTTTCAGTGTAGCATATGACAGACCACCATTGATTGACGATGCCAGGGTGAACGTCTGAAACAGATTGCAATACCGTATGTATGATGTATGACAGGTCAAAAGCAGATTGTTTCTTTTCGCATAAATGTGTATTGAAAATAGCACCTTCTCATCACGGTGGTTCTCCTCATGGATGTGTTCCCGGTTGTTCCTCCATGCGGGAGTCGCAGTGAGTGCAGCAACATGGATGCTGACAGATGACGAAATAATTTCTCGCAAGGCCGTTCCGTTTTCTTTTTTTTATTTGGCCATCATTTTTGATGAAATGCCAAAGTCGTGTACGCCTATAAAAAACCCAGTGCTATATCGGTATAGGCGTCCTTGAAATTACATGCATAGACTTTCGCGTAGACACATCAACAGCGTTATTTATGCGACAGTATTCACGCGATGGTTTCAGAGTCTTGCGCTGTTGCGCAACGACTGTATCATATCATTTTCAAAGGACTAATAAACTAAATAGTGGTTTAGTGTCGCACAGCACAACTTATTTCATAGTACGAACCCTTGTTCTGTTCGGCAATGCATCTCGGCAAGCGCGGAACAGATTGACTAACACAGGACTTTCGAATCAATAATTTGCCCCTCTGTTCCGTCTAGGCTAAAATAGGTCGTCCGCAGGCTATGACTAATTCGATAATATTGTGCGCAAATTTCCTGCTCAGCTGATTTCACTTCCTCGTGCGTCACCGCACTCGTAGTGCGAACAGGTAATTTGAAAGTCAAATTCGAAATGTTCCCAATAGTGCTTTCATATTAGACTTTTAGCACATTGCGTAAAGAGAAAACTAAAGGCCGTGTAAAGTCCGTGAAGATCTGTGCTTTTTGCGTGTCCATGCATATGCGCAAAGTTTTCATCAGACAACACATACCGGTCTCCCTCCTTGAACAAGAAGTGATCCTGGATGAGTTGATTCTGGACCTCTTTGGTCATGCCGGTCAGCGGATAATAGGTGCCTTGCAGCTCAGGATCAGTTATCTCCTCAAA
The DNA here is from genome assembly GCA_030247985.1 of Epsilonema sp. ZAB3_2. Classification (NCBI taxonomy): domain Eukaryota; kingdom Metazoa; phylum Nematoda; class Chromadorea; order Desmodorida; family Epsilonematidae; genus Epsilonema; species Epsilonema sp. ZAB3_2. The sequence continues at coordinate 7,055 of JASAMW010002466.1, read as the reverse complement.
GATCTTCTTGATCTTACCCTCCATCTCCTTGTAGTTCTGCAATCACACAAATATAAATATACTATGCAGCATACCGTGGAGGTAAAGCCGGACACGAGGTGCAAACCCGGAAGTATATCTCAGCAACCGTAAGACCGATTGAGACAAGTATTCTAGCAATCGATTCCTTGAACTCTCCTCTTTCAAATGAGCTACCATGTTCTTCATTTGCTGAAGCGGCAAGTTCAGAAAAGCTTAGGTGTCCGGGTTTACCCCGTGTCCGGGTTTACCGCATAGTACGCTACATACGCACGTGGGAGTGAGTTGAGTAAATACAGTTCGTAGGGTACTATGGGGTAGTCGTGTCCCGGCCATGGGGAAAACCCGGCCACCTAAGCTCCTTGACCTTGCTGTTTCAGAAAATGATGAACAAAATAGCTCATTTCAAAGTTGAAACATAGGTGGCCGGGTTTACCCCACAGTACCCTACTTCGTAGTCAATCGTAGTCAATCGCACCCGTACCTCTTCGGTGAGACAGGGGTTGAAGGGGTATCCGGCGAGGGAGCGTCCGCAGCGAATGCGCGTGGAGTTGATGTACTTGCCCTCCGGGTCCAGGTCCGGCAGCTGGTCCGTCTTCCCGTCGCCGAGGTCCGTGGGCGGCTGCCGGGCGGACTGGCCGAAGCCGTTGTGGTAGTCCTCGATGATCGGATCGAACAGCTCCTTGAACAGCGTGTACGACTCCGCGTCCGGCGCGTACACCCCCACCCCCGAGTCCAGATTCACCACGCCTGCACACACAGTACGCGCATACGTACGTATTGACCTTACAGGATATTTTGGCGTGACTGCAAGTAATAGTAATACCCTGTCTGTCACGGGTACAACACAACTGCGCGTACACACGCATACGTATTGGCCTTACACGATACTTTGGCATGACTGCAAGAAACATTACCCTTTCTGTCGACGGACTAGCGAAGCCGGAGGGTATCACAGGGTAAACCCGGCCACTCACGCGGAAAAAAGTGGTCTTCACTTGGTGGCCGGGTTTACCCCACAGTATCCCTATAGTATTCCCAGCATCTCGCAGTTCGATCAAACGCTACGTTTTGTATGACAGGGTGCCGCAGCACGCGGTACAATCCTGTAAGGCCAATACAGTTGCAATGGCAGGATCAGACATCTCATTCGTACGTTCACATGGTACTGGTCTATGCCTGGCAAAGTTGATGCATAAGCAAGAAACAGTTGTCTGTCTGTGTAATGTGAATCTGGTATTGGTACTGGTCTATGCCTAGCAAAGTTGATGTATAAGCAATGAAACAGTTCTGTTTGTCTGTGTAATGTGCCTGTACAATAGAATGTACAGTATTGACTGCAGAGCTATTAGTTAGGCATGTAAGAACACACACATAAAATGTTGATCTCTAGCCTAGGGCTCGAATGCACACTTGCCTTGGTACCCGTACCATACCCCAGTTCCAGCGCAACATACGAAAAGCGATATTGATATTGGAATTAATTGCCCAGTTTTTTGAAAATTTATTACACAAAGAAATCATCCGAAACAAAATAATGACAATGCAGTTTAGTTTTGGCCATCATACCTAGGAAATTGTTTCGTGCACATACCACCGTACATACATACAATCCGACAGCCCCTCAGACCCTGAGCTGCACGCACGTGTCACTTGCTAAATGCGCCCTATGGGGACAAGCTGAAAACACTCAGCTTTCAGCAAAAGCTAGCACTTTTAGCTTCGCTACTGCTGCTTACATCAGCCCAGTATACGACTGCTGCTGCCGCTAAGCTGAAGAGCCGAGTTGCAGCCTTCTCACTCAGGACAGAAGCCCCGAAACTCAATATCCCCTTGATTTATGCCAGCAAGCAAACTTTTCGGTTTGACTGACTGTACCTACGGCTACCTACCGTATGTAGCAGCAACGTATGCACATACTGATGCAAGCACACAGAGTAGGATTTGAGGGTTGGCGCGAACGCAAAGCGAAGTGAAAGCAATCCAAGTCAAGTCGACAACTTCAAAAACCTCCTAGCTCTCTGCGAAAATCCCAGTCAAAGGTATCACATACTGTATTGGCCTAATACTTTCAGCGCCAGTAGTTAGTTAGTTTCCCACCCAACTGACATTGCAGCAGTAGCAAACAGTTTATGCACGTGCAGTATGTAGAAGCAGTGGTTCAGGAGACAAAAACTGACTACTCTGACTGCACTTCTCTCTTTCTCCATGTAGACACTACATAACAAGCAAAGGATGCAAGCAAACCACCTGTACCACACGTAGCGAACGGTGGTAGCTTTTTATCAAATCAGATAGTACATGGCAGCAAAAAGTAGCACATTTGTGACGATTTTGTTACATCCTGATCAGATCACTTGGTCGTCAAACTAAACATAACCCCCCTATCTGCAAAATGGGGACAGACGCTTCTATTGTGCGAATAATACACTTTCAGTCAGTAGGCACGGTTATTATATGCTCAGCATCAAGGAATACCCAGCCAAACTGTTCGTACGGTACATGCTACTATGTAGCTAGCTGTACATACATACATACTCAGAGACAGACCCTCTCTCCGCCCTGCGAAAACTTCTTTCTTTGCTCAAATTGTGTAATAATCAGCGACGTACAGCAGAGGAATAGCGGCTTCTTCTTTTGACGCAGTAGCAATACAACCCTTCTTAGCTAGCACTTTACGCAGCTCCCCCTCCTTAAACTGGGACTTCGCAGAAAAACTAAAATTTCGAGTTTCCCGAAAATACACGCCCCTCTTTTTCTATTGCCACCAGCTGTAAGGTAGGCAGAGTGCGGTATATATAGTACTGTACATACCAAAACAGCACTTACTGACGTACCCTAGTATGCAATACACAGCAGACACGTCTCTCAGGAAAAAATCTTGAGGCGAGCTGAACGAAAAAAAGAAAGAGAGAACACGTTTGCAACAGCAAATCAAATACGAGAATAGGTAGGCCTACATCTCACTTTGGCGAGAGTTTGTGTCACTTGGAAAGGAAAGAAAAAGCTACCTGACGACACTGTAGTCCGTCTTCTAGCAAAAGTTGTCTCTGGCCCTTGACCTTAGCCCGTGCTGCGTAGTTTACTTGTACTCCTGCTGAATCGGAAGACATGATAAGCAGACAAAAATCCGTGAAAATGTTTCTACTTTTCGCAGCACGGGCAATGTCCCAGAGATAAACTCTCGCTGAACTGACTAGAGTTACATTTCTGCAAAAGAAGCGGTGTAATGTGCTTAGCCAGCAATTACGTATGCATGTATGCCTAATCCAGAAGGCATGCGCAAAATATTTGGAGACTAACGTTTCGTGGAAAAGCTAGACAACCCAGTACCAAGTGTTGCTTGCGTGCATGGCGTAACTCACCAGATTGGATCACATCCCAGAGTGTGGCACCCAACTTGGATTTCCGATCCTTCAGCTGTTTCATCACCTAAATTCGCAGAAATGACAACAACAACACGTAGGCCGTACGTAGGCCTATTGCAACCCACTACTCCTATAATTTTAGCCCGTCCAGGAGCTAGAGATGTCTCTGAGCCTTAGTTCGTGCTGCGACAAATATAAACTAGTTCAGTTTCATGTATTCCTATTCCACAGGAGTACATGTAGACTGCGCAGCACGGGTAAAGAGGCTCAGAGATGATCCTCGCTGGGCAGTTACGTTGGACGTAAGTCCGTTGTCTGAACGCGGCATAGATTTCTATTTTTCTCGCAAAATCAGAAACAACGATAACTTCAGCTGCCTGACAAGTCAGTCGAACCATATTGGGTCATGGCAGTGTTGATATTTCGAAAATGAAAATATTTTTGAAAATAAAAATTCCGGGTTTACCCCACCAACAAAACCGGCCGCGTTTACCCCATGACACCCCAGCCATTTGTTGCTTACATCTTCAGTGTAGTATTTCTTGAGGAGAGACTTGCAATCCTTGGCATTTTGCAAGGTCGTGTAGGCCTCTTCACATTTCTTCACAACATCTGCATCTGCCATTTTGCCTAATAAAACAGACCTATCTTTGTCATTGCTGCATTTTATCACACGAACTGAATTGCTATGCTTGACACAAGAGGAACCCATACGAGAAAAAATGGGAAATAAAAAAAGCTCTTGCTTCCTCTCAACACATACAGCTGTCTGCCTAAACAGTCAGCATGTTGCTTAGCGATTACATGCAGCTTTAGCAACACGCACAACAGCGTCACACAGTGTATGGGATGAAACATGAAAGCAAGGTAAAAAAACCAATCAATGGAACAATAGACGACATCAGACAGGACAACTTACTCGTACCGAGCATATTGATCTTTCGTATAGAAACATAAGAACCGATGAGTTCAAATCGGACCGACTATAGTCTGGCCAATAGCAGTTGGCACTTGGACTCAAGGCGCGTTGCGTAAAATAGATTTACATTGCGGATTTCTGTCCACGCTTCGTGTACTCCTATTTAGCAGAAGTACATGCAAACTACGCAACTCGCCTTGAGTCCAGGTGCCAACTGCTATTGGCCAGACTATAGAACTCCCACCTGCTAAGCAGTCTGACCGCGTGAGTACTTTTACTCGCACCGAGCATTTTCTCGTCACTTGCACACGCGCGTTCACACGAGCCGTTACTTTCTCGCACCGAGCAAGGTGCGAGAGTGTGGGAGAAAGTGCGAGTTGGTCGTTGCTACTGTACCGTTCAGATGAGAAGATGCTCGGTATGAGCAAAAGTACTCACACGAGTAGACTGGTTAGCAGAGCCGAGTACAGTCCGATAGTACTCGTGGTTCCTCTGTTTAAGCACAAAATACAGATTTGCTCGTTACGAGTAAGTTGTCCTGTATGTTGTCGGCTGCTGTAAACTTCGTATACAACCCTGCATCTACGGATAAAAGCGTTTGCTACCGGATTTGAACGGATTATTCATACAGACAGCGTTAAAAATCCGATACAATAAAGGGGAAATATAGAGAACCACCAAAATTGCACTAAAATTATTCCGAAATGCGCTTATCTTTATGTTTTTATTTTCGCGTTTTGCTGAGATAGAGGAGGTTGATTACGTTTGCTAAATGTACAATACAATACATCTGTTATTGTACGTGACTTTTTCCTCCTGAGGCATACCGTAGTTACCGGTAGATAGCCCCTATTTCCATATGATCACGTCATCATTCAATAATCACCGCATATTTACAGACGTTTCCATTGATGACGTGATTATTTGCATACGGGGCTATCTACCGATAAATACGATATTCACTGCCGTAGAACGTAGTACAGTCAAGTCCACTGAAAGAATGAGGAAGTTTTCTTAGTTGCGCAAGACTTTTTCGCGTGGAATACAAGCATATGTCCAGGGGGATATGACTGGAAAAACTTTAGGCCAAAGGACAATGTGACATAATTCCAGTGTCAATTGACGTGGACGGAAAAGAACTGACGTTTGCAATGTACTATTTCACGCAAAAAAGCCTTCAACGACAACGGAAATCTCCGCATTCTCTCGGAAAACCGACTGTCAGTTCCGTCATAGACAAAAATTGAAAATAAACTTTGTCTCATACCTCAAAATCTTTTTTTGTTCTGGTTAGATTCTCGGTGTCTTCAAGATCTATTGTTTGGATGGAGCTGCTGACACGGATCTGCAAGCCAAGTCACCAGACCCACGTCACACAAAGAACAATAACAAGCAGTGTCGAAGAAGCTGCTGGCTGAAGGTTGAGACGAGTACGAAACGAAAACGAGAAGCAAAACGCACGCACGACGACGACGACGACGGCGACACGACGCACGTACTCCTATTTTACGTAGAGCGCTCGCTCCGCTTCGCTGCGCGCACCCGTTGCCCTCCTCATGCGCGCTCCAGGAGTACGTGCAAAATGTGTCAAAGTACCATAAAGTACGTTAGGTTGTATTCATAGTTACGAAACGTAATCAAAAAATGCAAACAATGTATTTTTCACGATTTTGCCATGTGTCACCCTCCGTACGGACGTTTGTTGTATGCATGCATCACGGTATCCACCATATGCAATAAGAGCAAGTGCTTGGTCGCGAGGTGACCCCTCTGAATTAACCTGGATTTTCAGTGCAACTTTTGATCAGTAGTTGACGCGAAGGTCGGCGCGGTCGTCTTTCTTGCTCGTTTGTTTCTTTCCGCGCCGACCTTCGCGTCGACTACCGATCAAAAGTTGCACTGAAAATCAAGGTTACTTCAGAGGGGTCACCTCGCGACCAAGCACTGCTCTTATTGCACATGGTGAATACTCACATCGGACGTAACTTGCAGCGTGTGCTCAGCGTGGAACGTTCGTCGGACGCAATGCAGCTTTAAGTTTATCTTCCGATGTTCGGGAGGTGGGTGTGTTCACTCTCATTCAAGAAGTCCATGCTGCGTTACGCCGATTATGTAAGACATGGACCATTGTAAGATCAGTGTCGCTCACTACATAACATACATACACCGGAGCGCACCGCAGCCCTTACTGCGTCAAATTACATCTGCCCAATAGGTTTAGATTAGAGGCACATACAGTAGAAGTAATTTTTTATCTGTGCAGTTGCCGTATGACAGACAAAGATTTAGAGTCAGTCGTTTGATAGACAGTTTTGAGCAATATTTCTCTTCCTTTTTGCTCTTTGGCTCAGTACGCCCCTAATTATCATGCATCATGTAATCGGCATTTAGCGCATATTTTAAGAACGCGTCCGAAAATGACAAATAATTGCGGAGTCTGTCGATCTGTTAGCCGCAATTCACTTGCTTCATGGCAGCTCGTACATATGCAGGTAAAAAGAAAGGTACCCTCACACACAGTAGAACATAAGTACATTAGCATATTGTACGAGTATGTGTGTACGTATGTACGTACGCATTCAGTACAGTACATTGGGCCTAGGAGCAGTTGCGTTCTTCGGAAATTGTCGCCAAGTGCGCACGGATGCTTTGATGGTGGCAAAATGCTGGCACAATGTTCTTTGGTCTGCGTACTACTCACTCACCCTGTCCCTCTCTCTGCCTGCTTGGCTTGGCTGGCTTGGCATTCA